>VSMD01133594.1:0-94554 GCA_008750895.1 Mirza zaza
CTATTCTTCATAAATTACTGGAGAGAATGATTAGAGAGGAGATGTAATGAAAATTGTTAAAATATTTGAAAGAGTAGCTAATAACCTTAGGTCCATGTTTATGGTACCTACCAGCTGAAAGCCACTGTTTTGGGCACATTATTTGCATTTCTTATCTAATTTAATCCTCATCACCATCCCATTAATTAGCTATTGTTTTCTTTCTTTTTACACATGTTGAAACTAAGATTAGCTTGTCCAGTGTCACAATAGGTAACATGGAAGAGCCATATTTGAATAAAGGTGCATCTAAATCCAAAGCCTGTGCTTTTTTCATGAGATGTTCATCCATGGCCCTCATCTTACAGAGGTTTGGGTGGATCTCTAACCAGCTAAAACTAAGCCTTGGGAATAGAATGGCTTACATGGTTTATGTTCAGAATTCAAATATTTCCATTTAACTAGATTATTAATTAGGAAGAAAGGAATGAGGAAGAAATAAAAGAAGGAACAAACAAAAGAACAAAGGATGGAAAATGTTTACTTTTTTGTTTCCACTGAGGATGGTTAAATCCTAATTTTTAAAATGCCAATTTTACATTGCTTCAATAGGAAGTTCCATTACGTTTTAAGAAGATATTCCAGAAAGTGGGTTATTCAATATAGGTTTGGACTACCAAGGAATTATTAATAATAGAATTAATCTTAATGAAAATTACAAAGCCAAAGATCTATATAAGAAAAATAACTGCCACCTTTTATGAAAATAGGGATCCTGACTCAAAAACCTTTTGGAACACTATAATTTTATACTGTAATCACTTCTTTTAAAATTAATTTAAATGTAGTCAAGTTGGAAACTTTGAGAAGACCATCCTAAATATGTTCTCATGGGGGCATATCTGTTTTATAAGTCTGCAAAACAGGTGATTAGAAAGGCACGGTTATCAACATTTAAACATGCTAACATGAGCATGACTAAAATTATTGACATGTTGAGAGATACAAGTACTGATTTATTAAATTAGCATATTGCTAGAAAAAATATATAATTAAACATACATAAGTCGGCCTTCGATCTTTCTTCATTCCTTTGGAAAAGCACACATCGTTATTCATTATCAAGCCAAAAATGACCCTTTTCCTAGACTGAGAGGCACCAGTGGAGTTTACTGGATCGGCGACTCAGATTTATAGAGCAAACTGTTCCTGTTCTGAGCAGCTCTCTGCATCAGCTTTCATGTCCTTGCTGTTGAATCATGGCAGCTACCACTACATTTCTGGGACCTTTTTTAGCCCCTCTCACCTGTGTCTCCCTAGATCCATCACCTAAGATTAACAAAACATAACACGCAAAGATCAAAAGTCAGCTTGACAATTTAAAAGCATTATGTCCAAATGTTAAAAATAAGGTCAGCCATAAATCATGTTGGAGAGATGTAGAATGTCATAAACACAAGACAAGGCATTACAAATCATAGTTCACAGCATAAAGCTCTGGAACCCTAAGAGAATTAACTTAAAAGAAACATCAACAGCAACAGCCAAGACGATGACAAGAAATAACATAGGTCAGAGATCTGAGATTTAGAGGGAAAAAGCCAGAAATGTTCACAAGGTTCAGTGCAAAAGGCCAACGACAAAGGTCATAAGCCTAGATACCCTAGGTATCATAAGAATGTTTGTTTGCTTGTGTTTTGTTTTTTCATCCTGGTAAATGCTCTATTTATTATAATTACTAGACTTTTTGCTCATTTGTTTGTTTGGTTGGTTAGTTCCTGAGGGTCACTTTAGGAAGTGAGATATCAATTATTTATAGGACCCTAAAAATAAAATCTTACATATTAAATTTAAGATGTTTCTAATATATTAGAGTAAAATACTGGAAATCTTTAAGAAGATGAGAATAAACTTGCTTTGAGTTCTTCTGGTATCACTTTGCAGTGCTGAAATATCATCCAGAATTCTTTCAATATGTGATAGCAAATCATTGGCAAGCCAAAAAAGAATGATTTAATTAGATGTTAGAGATAAGCCACAACCACAAATCTAAATGTCAGCTTTCTTAGTCAACTACAAGGCTAATAATGATTCAAAACTACTAACAACTATATGTCATATTTTTCTTGCTATGAAACATAATTATAATAAGTTAATATTAATGAACCACATTGAGGTTCTCAGATGAAGTAAAGTGTAAGCAAGTAAATAAATATTACACAAATAAATAATTACCCAAGCAATTAACGCTGCTCAAATTGTGGATTGTAAATTTGAAAACACTAATTGCTTTGCGAGACTCAGGCTCACAGACAACATGGGAAGCAATGCTGTTTAAAATGAAATCAACTCCTCTCTGATTTGACTTTGAAACCAAGTGAAACAGAAAGAAGAAAATAAGGTTCCAATCTACCTAATTTTGTTTTTTTTTTTTAAATACCACTGAAGATATTCTGAACACACAGAATCAATCCAATTTAGTTGATTTAAGAACGTGAAAACTTAAATGATATTCTTTTTCTATTACAGGTTCATATGTAGCCAATACATGTAAATGACTTTTAAATACATTTAACTTTAAATGTATTCTGATAGCTATTAAAGGAAGAAAGAAATACATGTGGGGGTAACTTGTTCTTTGAATCATATTCAGATAAAATGCAAATATTAAATACTGCAACAAAAGTGACATACATATAACTTGATTTTTGTAATTTTCCTTTTTAAGGTATATTTTAATCTTTTATAAATAGACAGGAAAATGGGGAAACATGGATAGTGGGAAACCACATTTCTAGTTGTCTTATTAAACCACAGCTTTGAAAGTTCAAGATTCCAGATCATTTTGAAAGTTTAAAGAAGGCAAAAATCCAGTTTGCCACACAATACAGAGCATTTAGGAATGTCATAGGCTTGCTTTCCCCCCATTCAACAATTCTCTAGAGACTCACCCAAAACCATTAGGAGCAGAGAAAATTTTCTTTTTTCTAACTTGACTGCTTTGAAATGACTTATGGTAAAATTTCTTAAATTGCCTAGAATCAAAAGTTTTTTCTTTGAACTTCTTCACAAAAATAACTGCGCAGGTATTATTCAGACCCAAATGAGCTTTGAATCTGAGCCCAGATCAAATGCTAAGAAATCTGGCCCTATTTTATTGGCTTCTTCATACTCATCTGCATATTCTGAATTTCCTACAATGGACACACACCACTCTTATAATCAGGAAAAAAAAGCCCTAAACAAACATTCTGTAAAGAAATTTAGATCAGATTCATGTAGCCATAGAAGAAAATGCATCCAAAAAAAAAAAAAATTTAGATCAGATTCAAAACTTGTTCAGGGCCAATAGAAATGAAAAGATGGATTAGAGTTCCCGGTGTACGTTTTTACAAAAGCCCCATTGCATGAGTTTGTGTATGGCTTCAACAACTGTTTCTTATATTTTATAGCAAACATTGTGGATGTTGTAAGGGAACACTATTACTTTTTCCCCTTTTACTGATGAGCACTGAAGGATGTGTCCACTGACATAGTTTTCATCTGTAGGGAGGTTAGAAAATCAATTATGCAGCAGTTTTACAAACAAGATGAAAGCTGCTTTAAATAAATTTGAAGCTGACTTTGCTCTGGACAGTGTTAAACCATCTGAGAATTTTGCTAGGGAGAGATTGTCAGTCCTATCAAAGCAAGAAGAATGAACTTCTCAACTGAAAATTATTATAATATTTTAGGAAGTATAAAGAGAAGCAACACAGTCTCATAAAAATTTGGAGAGACCAAAGCAGCATAATGCAGGAAGCTCTGGATTTAGTAGGACTCTCATACTTACAAGCTCTGTGACTCTGGGTTATTTACTTAACTTATCTAAGATTGTTTCCATTTATAAAATGGTGATGACAATAATTGTACTTATTCAGAGAGTTATTGAAAGGACTAAATTAGGCAAATTGCTTAGGACATCTACTACCACATGGAAAGTGTTCCAATAAATGTTAACTCTTATAGAAACCTGCACTGTCTTCTCTGTTGAAATGATAGTGGTGTTAAATGAAGAGCAAAGTCTGAATGTTTTTTAAACATATTTACTACATAGGAGGATAAGAGGGACGCACGGAGTTTCCTTACCTTTGTGCTGAGAGTATTATTCAGGATTAGAACCTTCAACCAAGCCCTAAAATGATGCTGCCTAATGTTGCTATTTCTGGGTGTGGCAACTGGGACTTCTTGTACAAATTGGAGAGAGCCTATGCTTGTGTTTAAGGCACTTGTCTTAGTCTCTTCGGGCTGCTAGAACAAAATAGCATAAACTGGGTAGATTATCAACAACAGAAATTTATTTCTCATGGTTCTAGAGGCTGGGAAGTCCAAGATGGAGGTGCTGGCAGATCTGGTGTCTGGCGAGGGCCTGCTTCCTGGTTCATAGATGGCTCCTTCTCGCTGCATCCTCATGTGGTAGGAGGGGCAACGCAACTCTCTGGGGCCTCTTTTATAAGGGCACTAATCACACTCATGAGGACTCCACCCTCATGACCTAATCACCTCCCACCAAAGGCCCCACCTCGTATTAGCATCACATGGGTGATTAGGTTTTGACATATGAATTTTGGGGGGACACAAATATTCAGACCATAGCAATGCTGGGCGGTGTTTCTAGAAGCAAAATTGTGCTCCCCTGGGGCATTAAAAGTGTTGCTAATATTAATGATAAGTAAGGCCGGGCGCAGTGGCTCAAGCCTGTAATCCTAGCTCTCTGGGAGGCCGAGTTGGGCGGATGGTTTGAGCTCAGGAGTTCGAGACCAGCCTGAGCAAGAGCGAGACCCCATCTCTACTATAAAAATAGAAAGAAATTAATTGGCCAACTAATATATATAGAAAAAATTAGCCGGGCATGGTGGCGCATGCCTGTAGTCCCAGCTACTTGGGAGGCTGAGGCAGCAGGATTGCTTGAGCCCAGGAGTTTGAGGTTGCTGTGAGCTAGGCTGACGCCACGGCACTCACTCTAGCCTGGGCAATAAAGTGAGACTCTGTCTCAAAAAAAAAAAATGATAAGTAGTTCCTGAATTAGGAGGGTGCCTAATCCCTCCACTGCAAGGGCTCTGAGCCATGATTTTTGTGTGGTTAAGATGAGAGTCAGACAGCTGTTTATAAAAGTGGAAAATACTTCTCCTACCCTTCCTCGATACCTATACCCGTTCCTCTTTTTAAACACATTGTAGTTTTTGCCAAATGAAGTCAGTCAAGATGGGAACATCCATTTAATTGGGAGAAAAAAGTATTAGCCTCACTCTCCCCCCCCCCCCCCCCCCCGCTTTTTTTTAATGGTGGTGGGAAAAGAGAGAGAGAGAAAAACAAGAAGGAAAATTTTAACTGGCAATTTCTTTCACTTGAGGGCAGAAAACAACCACAGTTTCCCCAGAAGCAAAGCCGTAGCTGCAGGTCACTGAAGTGAAAAAAACATGTTCGAGGGCAGCCAAGGAAAACTTGTGCCTTCAAAAGGTGTCTGCTTTGTTTTGTTTTGTTTTCGTCCCCCTCTCTCCTCCAACCTGTTTGTCGCTGGGAAATGAAATAGCTTTGGTTTGTAAGCTGTCGCCAGGGAGTGGAGCAAGACTTTGTGTAATAAACAAGAGCGACTGCCAGAGCCCCCAGCGAGCCCGTCCAAGGCCAGACTGCCAAGGAAACCTGGCGGTGTGACAGCAAGGTCCATTCAGCATGGCCAGTGGTCACTGAGGAGGGACAGTGGGGAGGACATCCCAGTGGGGCACCCCCAGGCTCAACTAGGGAAAGAGTGCAGCCTCCCATTAGTGAGTCGTGTGGGACCTTAGAATTCCTCCAGCCTGAGTGTTTCAGGAACCCCCAGAAATAAGTAAAATTGTGTGTGTCTGTGTGTGTGTACACAACTCTCTAGAGCTTTCATCAAATTCCCCACAGTCTATGCCCTTCACAGCTGAAACTACACTTGGGATTAGTACATGCTCAGATCTTCTAGAAAAGAACACTAAGCCCGCAACTTTTATTTCTGGAGCAACTGAGCCAAGGCTGTGAGCCTACTCTCCTCTTAAAAAACCCTGAGGCACTTAAGAGACCACAGTGGGGGTGGGGGTGGGGGTGGGGGAATAACTCAGCTCCTTTTCTATTCTAAACCTAATCCTCCTTAAACCTTGCCTGACCCAGGCTACCAGGAATCCTGCCAGTGCCAAATGATACCATGTTTATTCAAGCTCAGGTCTTAGCCTGCTGTCCTGAGCCACAGAAATCAAAGGGGAACATCCAGCCACCACCTGCCAATGAGTGGGCAAAGGGTTAGTCAAGACTGAGGAGACTCAGCGCTTGGGGACAATCCCTTTGTGTGGTTCCAGCTCAAATGAGGGCACAGCTCCTAAGGAACAGGACTGAGACATGCACAGGGGCTTTGCCAAGTAGTTTGGGAGCCTGGGGACAGCTGTTCCTAGTGCACCCGTTGCCCTCTGCTGTCCCACAAACCACAACAGGGTGCCAGGGACACCACGCTGCTGCTCCCAGAAGAAGTTGGGAAAGTGACAACTCATGAGCCAGTTAGGTTTGAGTTGGAACAGTGTTTGCCAGATTATTCTCTGGGAAGATTCAGATCCGTGAGGGTGACGTGGAGCTCAGAACACATGGCCTGACCCCTGTTTTTACCAGAGCAGTTGTTTTGGTCTGTTTTATATCCGGAAGATCTGCATGAGATTTTAGGGGTGGGGACAGTTCCATTGCTAAAACAGAATGTTCGAAAAGCACCCTTGTGTTGTCAGGTTTGGTACATCTTCACCTGAAAGGAGCTAAAACGAGATACAGTGAGCTGGCTTTATTTCCAATTTTCTCTGCTTCTCCTCTCTGAACAAATGCCTCCTCATAAGTCTTCATGTGTGTTTGACAGCATTGTTCTCCCAGTAGTAAGAACCGGCAGAAGAATAGCTAACACGTATTCCTTGCCTACCGTGGGCCTCGCGACGTGCTGGGCACTTTATACACATCACCTGACAAGAGGCTACTGCAGCCCTGTGAGTGGACGATCCCCTTCTCAGCTCCACAATATCCGCACAATCACTTGCCTCAGTTTACCAAGCTTGTAAATACTGAACTCGGAACTGCCACCCTGACAGTAACTTGGATCCTGAGTTGACTCGATGTATAATGTCACCACTAATGTTTAGCAAAGAAGATGGGTGTGTGTGTGTGTAAATAAGATATAAATTATTTTTTACATTTTAAAAATGAATGTGCTCACTAGAGAAAATTTGAAAGTAAAAAACAAGAAGAAAAAAAATCACCCCTCATCCCCCCTACTTCAAGACCATCACTGTCAATGTGTTAATGATTGGGTGTATTTCTTCCCAGTCTATTTTTATGCATAATTTTTAGTTCTGCATATTTCACACAGCTGTGATTATCTATGTACTTTATGTACTTATTTTGCTTTTGTCACTTCATATGTATGGTGATGTTTTCCATATTTCAAATTCTCTGTTGTTTTTACTGGCTAATTAATAGTTTCTTAAGTGGGACAATTCAGTTTGACAAACATTTATTGAGCACCTAATATGTCCCAGACCCTGTGCTAGGGCCTGGGAACACACAGACGTATAAAATTCTGTTCTTTTCTTTAAGTAACTAGTAGTCTAGTATAGGGCAAAGAAGATAACCATGCAGTTATAATAGCAGCTACAACTGCTGAACATATACTATGTTCCTGGCACCATTCACACATATGGACTCACTGAATTCTTATAGCAACATTATCAGCTTTTTTAAATTGATGCTGAGTCTGAGGCACATCTTGCTAACAAGATGGCATTGCCAAGTATGGCAGGTAGAATAATGGCTTTCCAAAGATGTCCACCTCTTAATTTCCAGAACCTGCAAAAACTGACCTTACATGGAAATTACCTGTAAAGTAGAATGGAAACATGGAATATAACCTTATATAGATAAAGGAACTTTGGGCCGGGTGCAGTGGTCACATCTATAATCCTAGCACTCTGGAAGGCTGAAGCGGGAGGATCACTTGAAGTCAGCAGTTCAAGACCAGCCTGAGCAAGAGTGAAATAAAAATAGAAAAATAGAAAAAAAATAAGCTGGGTTCAGTGGCATGTGCCTGTAGTCCTGGCTACTCAGGGGGCTAAGGCAGGAGGATGGCTTGAGCCCGGGAGTTGGATACAGTGAACTATTAATACGTTTTGCCACTGTACTCTAGCCAGGGCAACAGAGTGAGACTCTGTCTCAAAAAAAAAAAAAAAAAAAAAAATATTGGTAGGCAGTTGGCAAGCCAAAATGAAATGTATGAGGGGAGGGAAGAGGATATTTAACCTGGGGAAGAGAAGACAGGATAGTTGTCTACTCATATGAAAAGTCTGAAACATGGTAGATTAGTTTGCTATTAATAGAACTGCCATAAAAAGATACTGTGAACTGAGTGTTTTAACAACAGAAATTTATTTTCTTACAATCCTAGAGGCTAGAAATCCAAGATCAAATTGTCACCAGGGCTGGTTTCTTTGGAGGCATCTCTCCTTGGTTTGTAAATAGCCACCCATGTCTTTACATGGTGTTCTCTCAGCATGTCTGTGTCCTAACACCCTCTTCTTAAAACGACACCAGTCATATTAGATTAGGGCCCACCCTAATGACCTCATTTTTACTTAATTACCTCATTAAAGACTCTGTCTGCAAATATAGTAATATTCTGAAGTTCTGGATGTTAGGACTTTAACCTGTGAATTTTGGAGGGACACAATTCAGCCTAGAACACATGGAAAAGAAAGCTCCAGAAGAGTGAAACGATACCAATAAAGACAATTTCTCTTCACTATGAGAGGGAAACTTTGTAATATTTTATTTTTTTGAGACAGAGTCTCACTCTGTTGCCCCCAGTAGAGTGCCATGGTGTCAGCCCAGCTCACAGCAACCTCAAATTCCTGGGCTCAAGCAATCCTCCTGCCTCAGCCTCCCAAGTAGCTGGGACTACAGGCATGCGCCACTAAACCGGGTTAATTTTTTCTATTTTTGGTAGAGACAGGGTCTCACTCTTGCTCAGGTTGGTCTTGACCTCGTGAGCTCAAACGATCCCCCAGCCTCAGCCGTCCAGAGTGCTAGGATTACAGGCGTAAGCCACCATGCCCAGTCTGTAATATTTTAATACTACCCATAAAGGCAGAGAGCTAGAGAATGAGCACTATGACGATGCTGGTTACAGGCTCACTCTCTATTCCCAGCCCAAGCCCAGGGCTTGTCCCAGTCAGCTGGACTGCACAGACCCCATTCTGACCTTTCTCTTTTGGAGGCTTAAACCTAAATCTTCACTAAACAACTGTGTCACTTTTTCCCAGATCCCATACTGGTCCCACTTCATTTCTGCAATCTATCTTCAAAGACAGCATGAGAAGGGAGAATATAAATCATGAACAGGAAAAGAGTTTGCCTTCCTCCCCCTCCCAATGAAAGCTCCACTGTAACCTCTGTGTGCCCTTCATCTGTCATTAATTCAATCACAATCCTCCCCTCTTGGAGTGGGAAAAGGTGGTGGGGTGAGATCGTGAGCTTTCTGTTAAGGTTAGAGTACAGCACCAGTAAAGAGGTTTGCATAGCTTAAATCAGGAGTCTGTAAACTATTCTATAAAAAGCCTGGTAGTAAGCATTTTAGGCATTGTGGACCATGGGTTCTCTGTTGTGACTATCAGCTCTGCCATTGTAGCAACAAAGATGCCATAGACAAAACATAAAAAATTGAACATCACTGTATTCCAATAAAACTTTATTTACTAAAACAAGCAGTGGGGCAGTTTTGGTCTATGGGCCATACTATCAGGTGCCACATAAGGACATTTTGGTCAACAATAGACTGCGTATACAATGATAGTCTTATAAGATTATAATGGAACTGAAAAATTCGTATCACCTAGTGCCATTATAGCCTTTGTGACATCACAGCACAAGTCATTACTCACATGTTTATCGTGATACTGGTGCAAACAAACCTACTGAGCTGTCAGTCATATAAAAATGTAGAGCCTACAATTATCTTTTGTACATAATACTTGATAATGATAATAAACAACTGTTACTGGTTTATACATTTACTATACTATACCTTTTATCGTTATTTTAGACTATAATTTCTTTAGCGTATTAAAAAAAAAAAAAGCTAACTGTAAAACAGCCTTTGGCAGGTCCTTCAGGAGGTATTCCAGAAGAAGGCACTGTTATCACAGGACATGACAGCACCATGCATGTCATTGCCCCTGAAGACCTTCCAGTGGGACAAGATGTGGAGGTGGAAGACAGTGATATTGATGATCCTGACCCAGGGTAGGCCTAGGCTAATGTGTGTGTTTGTGTCTTAGTTTTTAATAAAAAAGTAAAAAAAAAAAAATCCTATAGAATGAGGATATGAAGAAAGAAAATATTTTTGTACAGCTGTACAATATACTTGTGTTTTAAGCTAAGTGTCATTACAAGAGTCAAAAAGTTAAAAAGTTTATGAAGTAAAAATGTTACCGTAAACTAAGGTTAATTTATTATTGTTCAAGAAAGTTTTTTTTCCCCCTAAATTTAGTGTAGCCTAAATGTACAGTGTTTATAAAGTCTACAGTAGTGTACAGCAATGCCCTAGGCCTTTGCATTCACTCACCTCTAACTCACTGACTCACCCATAGCAACTTCCAGTCCTGCAAGCTGCATTCACAATAAATGCCCTATGCAGGTATATCATTTTTTTAAACTTTTTTTTTTTACTGTATTTTTACTGTACCCTTTCTTTTTAGATATGTTTAGATACATAAATCCTTACTGTTGTGTTACAATTGCCTGCAGCATTCAGTACAGTCATGTGCTGTACAGGTTTATAGCTTTAGAGCAATAAGCTATACCATACAGCCTAGGTGTGTAGTAGGCGATGCCACTTAGGTTTGTGTAAGTACACTCTGTCATATTCACACAATGCTGAAATCATCTCACGACAAAGTTCTCAAAATGTATCCCCATCATTAAGTGACACATGACTGGAGTTCACCAACCCCTGATCTAAAGCTATAACCTATAAAAATTAGAAATATTTACTAAGTTGAACACGAAGGAGATTAATAAGAAACAATGTTGGAAAAGTAGGTTGGAGTCAGCTGTGGTGAGCCTTTAAAACCAGAGAGAGGGGCCTGAACAATATTCTATAGATAAAAAAGCTTCCCATAATAGCAGCATTGATTTGAGTGTGTTAACAATAAACCAGGCAAGTACAACTTCCACGTCCATGAGGTGCTAAAGACCAGCCTGAGTTATACTAGACAGAAGGATAATTGAAGAGCAAATGTGTTTGGCATTCTATGCAGGTTTTCCTGGTCTGGTGCTCTACCATAGGGGTTCTCAATCTTAGCACTGGGGACATTTGGGCTGGATGATACTTTGTCGTGGGGGACTGTCCTGTGTGTCATCGGAGGTTTGGCCGCATCCTTGGCCTCTATCCACTATCCAGTGCTACTAGCTCTTGAGCTACAACAGGCGAAAATGTCTCCAGACATTGACATCTGTCCCTTAGAGAGCTGTATTCATTTTCTATTGCTGCTGTTACAAATTATGACAAAGTTTGTGGCTTAAAACACCAAAAATTTATTTTATTCTTTCACACTGGTGGAGGTTAGAAGTCTTCAATGAGTCTCATAGGGATAAAATCAAGGCATTGGCAAGGCCAATTCCTTCTGGAGCTTCTGAGGGGGAATCTGTTTCACTGTCTCTCTTAAGCTGCTAGTGGTCACCTATATCTCTTGCTTGTGGCCCCTTCCTCCACCTGCAAAGTGTGTGCATCCAAACTCTCCTTCTGTCATTATATTACCCTGTCCTCCACTCTGGCTCCTTCTGCCTCCCTCTTATGAGGACTGTCATGGTTACTTTGGGGACACCTGGCTAGTCCAGGATCATCTCCCCATCTCAAAATCCTTAACTTAATCACATCTGCAAAATGTCTTTTGCCATATGAGGTAATGTTCACGGGTTTTGACAGGTAGGATGTAGATATGTTTAAGGGTCCATTATTCAGCCTACTATGGGACAAAATTGCCCAAAGGTTAACTTGATAACTACTGTTCTAAAAGAATGGGGTCAGATGACCTCATTTGAGTCCCAGCTCCACTTACCTACCTAGCTCTGTGACATTAGTTTCCTCATCTGTGAAATGGGCTAGTAGCAGTACTTATCCCAGGGGACTGTTACGAGAAATAAATGTGATAAAACACATAAAACAGTTGAAGTTCTTGTCATATGGTTCTGAATACATGTTCATTATTAAAAATAAATGAAAGGTTAAACCTGACATTTGTAAATATGGGGATCAATTTCACGGATAAATATAGAAAATGAGAGTGGTCTCTAAGGAGCTGGGTAACTTGGAGTTGGTTGTATAATCACAACTTGTTAAAGTCCGAACATGCTCTAATTCTCATGCCATTCTTAAGAGGTATGTGAAATGACACAGGAATTCCTCAATAAGTACTCACATTTATTGAAATGTACTAGAGGCCAGTCTCTCGTCTATGCTCTTCACATGCAGTAGCTTATTTAATGCTCGCAAATACTCTAAGACATAGATAATATTACTGTTCCCCTTTTACAGAGGAAGAAGTAAGGCACAGAGAGACTCAAGATCTCGCCCAAGCTCACACAGCGACAGGGACAGAGGTAAGATCTGAATCAGGCAGCCTGGCAGGAGTTCGCTTCCTAACTTCTATTCCGTACTGCCTTCAAAGACCCAGCCCTTCTTGCAAATCCAGTTATTTCTTACTCTGCCACGGGTTTGATTCCCATGTACTCACGGGGAATAAAGTTAATTAAACAGAATGAGAGAATGGGAAAAATCTCTCAAAATAATGCCTCTGCCTATTTATATTGTCTGTTAACTTTAACAACTTAAGGGGTTCTTGGAAGAAGCAAAGAATCAAATATAAAGACTACTTTGTGGGATGTAGTTTCATCCCACAAAAGATCCTCCATCTTTTTCCCTCCTAACTCCTGAGTTCCACAGGAGACCCACAGATTCACTGGGGCTAAGATTAGAGGATCTGTGATTTAACAGGCTCCCCTGGCACTTGTTCCTTAGGCTAAAGTTTGAGAACACTACTTTCTGCATTTCTAATCTCAACTCCACTTCATCAGGGAGCCATTTTCTTCTTCATGGAAAAATCTCCATCTTAACGATAGCTACCCAGGGCTGCCTTATTAGCTAAAGGGGCATAGAGACTCAACTCTCAGAGGTTGGCAATTATTGCAAGGTAATTCCTGCCTTTTTCCCCCCCTCCCCTAAGGGGCAATTTAGCAGCAAATGGCTCACTATTGACTTAACCAATTGAATGGGTAATAACAAAACTAACAACCAACTAAATTTGCTTTTGGTAGGTAGAAGAACTGGCTGCCTATATGATGTGATATGGAAGTAGAAGGAAGACTCACCTTTGCAAATATCTTCCCGACCAGTCTGCCAGGTGGGGTGGGGGGCAAGTCTTTGGTTTAGGTTCTCCTGAATTCCAAATATGTTACTTAGGAGGAGTAATCAGCTATCTGTTAAACTGTTATGATTCAATCATAGCTTAAAGAAGATTACAAAATTAGCTCTCAGGTAATTTAGCAAATAACCAAATAAGGTTTTGAGAGAATGAGATTTAAAAGGGTAAAGTTAGACAGGTAGAAAAAGGCTAGGCAAAGTCAAGAACATGGGGTGTTACCAAAGGCTGAATGGTCACACTGGACCAGAACATTTTCCTCTGCTATTTTTCCTTATGCCCCTTCGGTTTCTTCTAAAGCAGAAGTTGGCAGATTTTTTCTGTAAAGGGCCAGATAGTAAATATTTTAGGCTCTTTAGTCATAATGGTCTCTGTCACAACCACTCAACTCTGCCATTGTTGTAGGAAAGTAGCCATAGACAATATGTAAACAAACAGGTGTTGCTGTGTTTAGTTATAAATCCTGAAATTTGAATTTTATATAATTTTAGCATGCCATGAATTCTTTTCATCTTTTGTTCTTTTTTAATCAACCATTAAAAAATATAAAAAACCATTCTTATTTCAGAGTGCATGCAGAAAGATGGTAGGCTGGGACAGGGGTCACACAGTTTGTTGACCTCTGTCCTAAAGCAAAAACAATTCGCTATCTTAAATACACACCCTCTGCTATCGCACTTGCTTCTGCTATTCTTTCTACTGCAATGGTATTTTCCTATCCCTCCACGTCCATGTACACCCATCCCCTGTTCCATTGCTACCCCCCTTTAAAGTAACTTCTCATCCCCTACGTGGCTTCACCTTTACTTCTCTGATGACCTTGATCATGTCAAATTTGCATTACTTTGTGGCCCAGGATGTTTTGTTTTTATCTCCTCCATGGCACTGAACCTAACAGAGTTAGTGCTCTTAAGTGTTTCTTGAGTCAAGGAAAGACCATCAGAATTTAGGAAACAGCATAAGGATATTGGATACCCAGCCAAGAGTTGAATAAAAATAGTTAAAAGAGAAGTGAGAAGCATTTGGTTGAATAGTAGGCTCCAAAAAGATAGGTCCACAGTCTACCCAGATACCTTATTTAGAGAAAGGGTCTTTGCAAATGTGAGTTAAGGATCTTGAGTTGAGATTATGCTGGACCGCCAAGATTTACTCCCTAAATCCAATGATAAGTGTCCTTAAAAGGGACAGAGAGGAGAAGACACACAGAGAAGGCTACATGCAAATGGAGGCAGAGATTGGAGGGATGTAGGTACAAAGGGTGTTGGCAGCCACCAGTAGCTGGAAGAGGCAACAAGCAAGAATTCTTCCTTAAAGCCCCAAAGAGAGAGAACAGCTCTGCCAACACATTGATTTCAGACTTCTGGGCTCCAGAACCATAAGAGAATCAACCTCTATTGTTTCAAGCCACTCAGTTTGTAGCTAATTTGTTGTAGCAACCCTAGGAAGCTAATCCAACCCTCATTCACCTCTCTTTCCCAAGTTGTGTTAATATAATAATACCTAATATTTATTTTTAATGTTTATTATGTGCGGCTTTACACAGATTATTATATTAAACTTTCACAGCAATCTTATAAAATAGGCACTATTCCTCATACAGGTAAGGAAACTGATGTCTAGGGAAGTTGAATAATTTGCACAAAGATTTACTTGACTAGTAAGTGATGAAACCAGAATTGAACCCAAGCAATCTGACTCAAGTATTCCCCTATTAATCACTGTGTTATTTGTTAGGTTCTTAATTATTCTCCTTATATTTCACATACCTTAAAAGAGAGGAAGTTCAAAAGGTAAACTATAAGAAATAAAGAAAAAATTAAAAATAAAAAAAAAAGAAAGAAGAACGAGAGGAAGAAATGTTGGCTAATGACTTCCTTTTTGGGGGGATGCGATTCCCCAAACTGGATTTCTACTACCCCAGCAGCCTATTTTTGGTGAACAAGGATATAATAGTCTACTGCTCAGCTCAGGACAGTGAAAGCTCTCTCTCTGGCTCTACTATCCTTCATGCTTCTCTGATTTCTAAGGGAAAAAAAAGTTTTCTGTTAGCCTTTAATAAGGGTTATAGCCTTCACAAAAGTCTGTTTCCCTGAGCTGCTTTAGTTGGATGGATTTAACAACCATATGCATAGTTTCCAATAAGGAAAATAAATAAGGGGAAACACAACTTCAGGCAGTGCTGGGACAATGCCAGCAATGGAAATGTCATTGGTTGCTGGACAAGACATGGAGAGCAAAGTGCTCAATGGCCATTGAGACCCTTTCATAGTAAAAGGTTCTGAGGACCACATGCTGGCAATACAAAGTGATCTGCAGTTAGTGCCCATAGGGAAGCACGACAGCACAGTGGTTAGAGCATAAGTGCACTTGGGGCTAGGTTTGGATACCCTAGCATTGTCACTTATGAGCTCTGTAACCTGCCAAATAGACTTGAGTCTCAGTTTTCTCATCTGCAAAGTGGGGATATTAATAGTATCTACTTCATAGGTAATATTCACGCAGCACACATGAAAGCACTCAATGTTATGGAAGTGTTTGCTATTAAATGGTATATGAAAGTCTTAAAAGAAGGCTTTTCTGTCACCGCTCCCAACTTCTTCCCTCTTAACAATTTCTCTTTTACTAGGCATAACTTTGCCACCTCATTAACTTTTGAGTAGCCATATGGAGGCCAAAAGTAAGTTGGCAAGAATAAAAAGAAGACGGCTCAAAGCTCACATAAACTCGCCTTTACAAATAATTGCCAAATAAAAGATGCTCTCAGAGAAGAGAATTTTACAGTACCCAAATTGAGATCTTTTACTCTGTATTCTAAGCCAACTGATCCAGGTTATTTCATAACCTGTTCCAAGAAAATCTAGTTAGGGCCATTTTCATCACTTAATTCCTCTCATCCCCCACTCCTGCTGCCTTCTAGAAGCATTCATTATCTCAAGATAATTTCACCGATTATTGAGCCTTCATTATTCTGCTGCTTCTACTGTGACCTCTTCATTTCTGAAATCACTCCTTTGCTTCAAAGATGACACATGGTAGGAATACTAATTTTCCCCTACTCTTGTATTAACCAGGTCCTACAGCCCCAGCATTTGAAATTTGAAAAACCAGAATGTATAATATCATTAGTAGAAAGTACCATTTAGTAGCAGTCATTGCAACACTTATTTTGCTGATAACACTTAACACTTTCTTATCACTGTTTTCTATCACTCTGCTTCTCAAAGCATTTTCTATCTACTTGATGTAGATTATACATGCATGCATTTTTTTCTTATGGTAATGGTTATGGAATATGGTATTACATACTTTTCTTTTTTTAGAAATGGGGTCTTGATATGTTGCCCCCCAGGGTGGCCTTGAGCTGCTGGGCTCAAGCAATCCTCTGGCCTCAGCCTGAGCAGCTGGGAGTACAGGCACCCAGCTATATACTCCTTAGATTTGGTATTATTTGTTGGTGGATCGAGACCCAGGAAGCATTAATTAATTGCCTAGGCTGGTACAGTGAATTCATTCTGGAACCCCAAATCCAGAATCTAGATTTTGACTCTTTAGAAGTCTCAAGTTTATGCATTCTTGAGCTTATGGTAGAACTATATGCCTTAGCCCTTTCAACCAACATTTAGTTCCACTGGGTCTTGACATAGGCACCGTAGTATTTCTGTTTGCTTAGTCTGCTTAATTCTACTCCATCCTAAATAACTTTATCTTGATCTGTTCTGTCACTTTCCCCTGCCTGCGAAATTTCCCTTCATGCTTTAATTGTTTCCCTTATTACTACATTGGAAACTGATTCCATCTTCAAGCACTCTAACTATAGTTATCCTCGAGGTCACTGCTGAACTCCTTGTCAGATCTTGATGAGGCCCTTTCTCATTCCTTATCTTAATTGATTCTGTATGATCTGAGATGATAGAGCATGGCTACCTCCCTAAATTCTTTTCTCCCTATTTTTGGCTTTGCTCCACTATTCTGATCTTTACCCTGCGTCTGTTCTTCCTAGAACTACTTTTTGTTGGTAAAGATTTATTGAGCACTTACTACGAGACAGAAATTATGTTAAACACTTTACGTGAGTAACTTAAGGAATCAGCCTTTCTATCTTTTAAGAATCATCTTTCCTCTGGGTGCGGTGGTTCACACCTTAATTCCTAGCACTCTGGGAGGCCAAGGCGGCAGGATAGTTCAAGGTCAGGAGTTTGAAACCAGGTTGAGCAAGAGCGAGATCCCGTCTCTACTAAAAATAGAAACAAATTAATTGGCCAACTAAAAATACATATATATATATATAAAATTAGCCGGGCATGGTGGCACATGCCTATAGACCCAGCTACTCAGAAGGCTGAGGCAGAAGGATCTCTTGAGCCCAGGAGTTTGAGGTTGCTGTGAGCTAGGCTGAGGCCACGGCACTCTAGCCCAGGCAACAGAGTCAGACTCTGTCTCAGAAAAAAAAAAAAAAAAAAAAAAAGAATCATCTTTCTCTAATTTATTTTGGAAAGATGGGTATGGATCATATTCTGCTAGTGAGTTAGTCTGCACTGTTGCCTACTTCAACTTTGTCAATGGCACCTAAAGTTTGTCAAATCCAAGCACAGATAGTTCCCACTTTGGTGAGTTCCAAAATTAATAAATTAGTTATTTGGAGATTTTTTTCCACTTTAGGAGGGAAAATGTGGAAAATGGTAGCCAGGTCTTTAAAATAGCACACAAAAGATAATTTCACCCATAACAACATTGATTCATGGTATTTTAGATCCCAGTTTTTCTGAAATCTCATTTACAAAGATCTGAGGGATGTATGGATGAGTATGTAGAGTTTTTACATGTTAAGATGTTCTTCGTTGTGTCTTCATTGCATTCCGTTAGAGGCAAAGAAAAAAAATCTCATGTTCCAAGGAAAAGAATCTCATGTTCCTTTCTTTACAGGGAACTATGGAGTGAAAACTACATGGAAGGCTTGAGTGTCTCCAGTCTTGGGTCAGTACCCAGAAAAAGAGCGCATGCTAGAAAGCCTTGAGAGATCTGACGCACAGTATGTTGGAGAAAATCCCATGTTTAGGCTTTAGAGACCCTCTACTTCCCCCCTAATCCTTCCTTGTTATGCTTTGCTACCTCAGTTGCCTGTCCTCTTTAGCAATGATTCCAATGTTCCCCAGACCTGGGATAAGTGTCTGTTCCTTTGGAACAGAAGAAGAAACTGCTCTGTCATAGAAATGGTGTGTGATGTGAGAGAACCAGGTTTCCACATCAGTCGTCTTCTCTCCTTTCAGCTTCTCCACCCCCTCGTTCCTCACAAAGGGATTATTCTTGCTTCTCAGTGTCTCTGGCGTCAGACATTCAGTGTAGGAGAGCAGCTCGGGAAAGACTGCTAACACGAGCAGAGCTGGCTTGCTTCTGTTCAGGATTCTATGGACTCCAGGTCTCCCTGTGTTGCCATTTTATGTGTGTCCTTCATACTTACCATTACATTAAGCCACATAAAGGCCCAGCCTACTTGATGTGCTGTGCCCTTTTACAAATGCTCCCCACACCCAAATGCTCTCTACCTTCCTGTGTTGTGACTTAGCCCAGACACCAGACCCAGGCTTTCTCTCCCCTTAACATTCCCTGCACTCTGAGCTAACATTGTGTCTCCTTTCATAATGGGAACCATCTCAATTCTCCTTTCTCTTAAATGATCAGAAAACAACCCCATATTTTGCCCGGTTGATAATTGGTCTTTTAACCTCTTCTTCATCTGCTGCTTAATGCTGGAAGCTACTTGGTCTCAGTGACAGTTTCTCCACTTTGCTGCAACACCTTGTACAAGAATTCTCCACTCATTAAATCATAAACCCCCTCTGGCTGAACTTGTTCAAAAAATAAAACAAATGTTTTATCTGGATATAGACCGGTAATTTCTTAGCCAGTAGGAGATATAAAGGGCATTTCTTAGTCATGTTTATAGTCCTTGTTTATCAACCTTAAAAAAATTAATTTCAGTATTGTATTTCATTTAGTCTTTTGTCCCCTTTAAAAATAGCAACAAATAACACTGGGAAGACAGCTTTTCTCGGGTTTGTTTATTGGATTATCTTTAATAGCTCCATTTTTGTATTTATTGCTAGAGCCCAAGCACAGTCAAATCATCATTAATTAAAATGCACAAGGCACCTGCGGCAGCATAAATAAATCAGAAAGGAGAGACCAGCTTCATCCAAGTCTCTCGAGAGGTGGGTTAGCCTCAAGGAAAGGCCTGCTCTTTATATGGAAAATCAGAAAAGAGTTTTTTCCACCTGGTTAACAGCAAGGACATGTGAAGCCACTGATTTTCCAAGAGAAAGGTCTTTTTCAGGCCCCTCCAAGGGGTGACTTTATGACAAAATGAAAGATAATCCTCTGCCATCTGTCACTTGAAACCCAGTCTCCATTCCACATTCAAGCCTTGGAGCAGAGAGAAAGTGAAGGAAATTGAGAGATAAATGTGCCAGGAGCTGTCTCACAACAAGCTAGTTTCTCATTTGTCTTCATCGGAAGGATTTCAAGATTGAGCCATTTAATAGACCTCTCACTGACAGCTGAGGGGAAGATTAGTGGTCAAGTGTTAGAGATATTTGGAAAAGGAATGTGTTCTGCTGTGAGGATCGATGGAAAATGATGAGGAGAGAACTCTAGGTCCTAAAATGGAAACTGATTAAGCTAAAAGCCCAAGAGGTCTTTGCTGCTGGGGAGGGACAGCCATGGATTCTGTGGCTGTTTGGAGGCAACAATCAGCATCCGTCCAGGAAGAGGCAGGTGGTCCTCTTCAGAGGAAGGTGCGGTAGCCAAGGTGGTATTCTTAAGAATGACAACCGTGAGAGTCTTCTCACATTTTACAGCCTCAGCTCCGTCTGAGGAGAAAGAACAATCGTCGGTGAAACAAACTGTGTGAGGAAATTGTGGCCTTTCTGAAGAAACAAGATATTCCAAACGTGATTCTTCTGGCCCTGTTAATCATTTACCAGAGGTTCATTTGATGGGTGTGTTTTTCTAGCTTCAGTGACTCTCAGTGAAGGACCAACTCCCCCAGAATTTCAGTCAAGAAGTGGGGGCTGCAGAGAATTTTGCTATTTTCAATCCACAGATGACTTCTAGGGTAGATGGAGCTATGGATTCCACTCTTATGCAGGTACCATTCCCTCCCTCGCTTACCCTCTCCCTTGGAGCTCACCTATTCATTCCAGAAACAAAGACGTAGACATCGTCAGATGGGATGTGTGAATCTTAGAATTGACCCATGATTAAGCTTGAAGCAAAATAAAAGACTTAGCATGGGGACAGTTCAAACCAAATCATCAGTGGCCAGGAAGAATGCCTGTGGTGACACTTAAGGAGACCAGCCAATGCCCACCCAAGCTGGGGAGGGCTTCACAGAGCGAGTTTATTGGCTACACCCTCTGAGTTTTCAAGTAGTTCTGTTTAAGGGGAAGTGAAGGTCCAAATACAAGCCCTTCTCTTCTGGAATCCCAACATGTTAAAGCTGAAAAAAGTCTGAATACTCTCTAAAGCAGGGTTTTCGTTTTACAGATGAGGAAAGACGAGGATCCCAGAGGTGACGTGACTTGTCTCTAGTCACAGAGCTGCTTCACGGCAGACCCAGATGGATCCGATTTTCCCGAGGACTGGTTCCCTGCTGCCTGGTCTGAGGGACCATTGCTTCTCTTTTCAGTTCATTTTGTAAAAATTTTATTTTATTTTTAATTGACAAATAGTTGTTTATGTTTATGAGGTACAATATGATGTTTTGATGTATGTATACATTATGGAATGATTAAATCAAGCAAATTAACAAGGAGCCATTTATTTTCTAATCATCATGAAGAGGGGGGCAGTTAGGATTCTCTACTCTCATGTAGATCATATAACTAAGTCATTCATAAGAAGTAAGGAAAGAAGTCTAAGACCCCTAACTAAAAACGAAGTCTCAATTTTAGATTTCTAACAAATATATCTTGGTTATTGACTGAAATGGTTTTTTTCTTTTAAAATAAAATCCTCTATTATTTCTAGAGCATGGCCTGCCATGGTACATAAACCTCCAGAAAGGTCTTGGCACTCCCTCCCTACCCAGTGAATAACACTCTTTTTGTCCTCATTCCCATAGTTCTGGTAATATTATCTTTGAATGCTATGGGCATGTGAACTTGTTTTTGAAATTCCTGCACTCACTTAGCAAAACTAATATTAAAGCTAAAATTTAAATACCTCATCTATTTTTATTTCTACATAGAAAAAAGGCAAGTCTGAATTATAGAATATTTTGAAGGAAATTAAGTTGACTTAATGGCAACAAATGAATTTACTAGATTAAAAATGCCAGGCACAATGGCTCATGCTTATAATCTTAGCACTTTGGGAGGCCAAGGTGAGAGGATCACTTGAAGCCAGGAGTTTGAGACCAGCCTGGGCAACATAGTGTGAGACCCTGACTCTACCAGAAAAATTGAAAAATTAGCTGGGCCTTGTGGCATGCGCCTGTAGTCCCAGCTACTTGAGAGGCTAAGAGGCAGGAGGATCGCTTGAGCACAAGAGTTTAAGGTTGCAGTGAGCTATGATGCACTCAAGCCCAGGCAACAGAAAAAACTGGATAAGGGGACTGGATAAGAATGAGCTGTAATCAGCTTAAGAATTACTTTAATTTTTCCAAAGGAATTGGTAAAGTTTGTCTGCAGCTGGAACACAATCTGAAATATTTGCCACGCCATTGTCATGCTTAGCAAACACAAACTATCCCCGCCTCCACCAGCTCTGGACTTAGACTTTGGAAGAGTAACAGAGCTCTGAAGAAATGTCTTCATTTCGAGAATATGAATTTATTAAAGCACTTAAAGATTAAAAGGAATATCGAACAATCGCTTGCTAAATGCATCAAACCCTTGGGGGCTCTGATTAACAGATGTGGTGATCTGGATGCGTGAAGCTTTCCATTTGTTGTCACTTTCAAAATTCTTGTCAAAGTTGTCATCATCCAGCAGGCCTGACTCATTTTTTAGCTTATCTGAGCAGGCTGTTCTGATCTGTCAGTTATAATTGGTCTTGTCATTTCTCTAGTCATTTTGGTGAAGGTTCCCTTGGCTGCACAGCCCACCAAACCTCCTCCCCTGGTGGGGTTATCCCACCTGACACTACTGGATCAGGTATTTATTAAGATATCCAGTTGTGAACTCTCCCACTTCATTCTCAGTATGGCCACTCATAAAATGGCCACTGCTCTGTACCAGGCCAGACAGGTGCCGTGAACCCTTTTCTCCCATTTAAGAATATTATATGAACTGATGAGCTTTCTTCTAGTTATCTTTTCCCATATATTGATAAACTTTTCATGATTAAAATAACCAATAATTCACTGGTGGGCAGTGCAGGATGTTTTGCTAATTTCATTAGCCAGTTTTCCAAATTAGGACTGCATAGTTGCTGTCTCTTGCTTTAAAGTAAATATGTGCTGCCTGTTTAACATCAAAGAGCTTGACACATGGGAAGAACTTGCTGTGTTTTGTTTCCGTTGTTGCTGATTTTTCTTTTTCTTTTAAATTGTTAACAAAAATATGATGCCATCAGATGGAATAGGCCAGTGTAAACCAAATAATAAGGATGTCGGCCAGGCTCGGTGGCTTACGCCTGTAATCCTAGCACTCTGGGAGGCTGAGGTGGGTGGATCATTTGAGCTCAGGAGTTCAAGACCAGCCTGAGCAAGACCGAGACACTGTCTCTACCAAAAAAATAGAAACAAACTAGCTGGACAACTAAAAATATATAGAAAAAATTAGCTGGGCATGGTGGCACATGCTTGTAGTCCCAGCTACCTGGGAGTCTGAGGCAGGAGGATCGCTTGAGCCCAGGAGTTTGAGGTTGCTGTGAGCTAGGCTGAGGCCACGGCACTCTAGCCTGGGCAACAGAGTGAGACTCTGTCTCAAAATAAATAAATAAATAAATAAATAAATAAATAAATAAATAAATGAACAAATAATAATAAGGATGTCAAATAATGAATTTTCATTAGAAGTAGTGCTATAGGTTGAAAAAATACTGGTTTTTAAAGGAGATCAATTTCTGATGTAAAGCAAAATAAACATTGCAATGAGCCAGGCACTGTGAAACATGCTGAGGAATACAAAGATGAATACATTGCAGTCAATCTTTGATTCCAGGAACTTTAAATACACATAATTCTGTTTACTTACAGCTAGATGACGTTATAAACTGGCGTGATCCACAGCCTACATTAGGGGGCTGGGCCATGAGGCAGTAAGACAACGAAATCTTATCCATTATACATGCCATGCTGCGGTATGATCAGGTAGCTAGCTGTCCTCCACCAAGGAACTATGCCACTGGAAAATGTGGTCCCAAAGTCACCCTCATGGAGAAACGAGAGAATAAGCCCAAGCAGAATGTTTTTAAGGGCCAAACTTAGAAGTAGTTTATGGCTTATGTTCATTCTACCCACCATTTGTTGGTCAGACAATGACACAGAGCTAACTACAAGGAAATCTGGAAAAATGTTATTTATACCAAGAAGAAACCTCAGAGGTAAGGGGAATTCTGGCTAACCCCCACCTAACAGGGTTCTTGCTGAAGTCAGGGAAGGGTGATCAGATATCACCTGGGTGATGGCAGGAGATAAAGAAGAATTTGGTCAGAGATTGAGGGTGATCAGATATCAGGGATGGGGGGATTATGGTTAAACTATCTTAGCAGGATTCCTGCTAAAATTTGGCTCTTGAAGACGGCTTAAGAGGAACTAATTAGAATTTGGTCAAAGAGAAAATCTTTGTTGGTAGTGAGCATTTATCATTGTTTCTGCTGCCAGAAATCAGCAGAAAATCATTTTTCTCTGAACCTTTCAAAGTAGATATCAACATTGAAAATGAATGCCAATATTCTCAATGATCATAAAAAACTGAATGTTTTTCATTATGGTACTTCTCAAAGAGAGCCATTTGTTTCTTTATTGAATCTGTCATATCAAGGAAATAGTTTGTGTTGATCTAGTTTTTATCTGTGGCTAAAGTCTTTGTAATTAATATTTATGTAAAAACACACCTGGATTATAGTCAGCATAATTAGCCTTTCTGCATCACATTTTCATAGTTAAAGCAAGACTCCTTGGTCACATTTTCTAGTCCTTGTAATATCCTTTATGCAGTTGGTTGAATTGTGTCTCCCAAAAAAGATATGTTCAAGTTAGGTTGGAAATGAGGTCTTTGCAGATGTACTCAAATTAAGATAAAGTCATACTGGATTAAGGTGGACTCTAAATCCAATGACTGTTGTCCTAATAAGTGAAAGAAGTGGAAGATTTGGATACAGAGACACCCAGAAAGAAGATCATGAAGATAGAGACAGAGGTTGAAGAGACAGAGCTACAAACCAAGGAATTCCAAGGGTTGCTGACAACCACCAGAAGTGAGGAGAGATGCATGGAATGGCTTCTCCCTGAGAGCCTCCAGAAGGAACCAACCCCGCTGACACCTTGATTTCAGACTTCTAGCCTCCATTTCAGCTCTTTTAAGGGCCCAAGTTTGTGGCGATTTGTTACAGTAGTCCTAGGAGACTTGTACATCACTTACAAAGAATCTGGTCTTTGAGAGGTGCCATCTTTAGGCCCCTACCTTGTGCGAGGCCCTGTTAGGCATTGGTGGCACAAAGATGGTGCAAGGAGCTTACAAACTAGTGGAGGTGAAAGATACGTAAACAGATGTATTTGAATTCAACTGTGGGAAAACATTCTTGTTCTTTAGAATTCCCAACCTCAAAAAAGAACATGAACGTGGGCATTTATTGAAACCTTAAAATCTGTACCTCCATAATACGCCGAAATAAAAAACAAAGAGTAAAAAAAAGAAAAAAAAAGATAAAAAAGAACATGAACGATGTCAAAGATTGTGTTTTACATTATGACTTCTTATTCTTCCTTCAATAGTCAAAATAGCCACTTCAATTTAATAAATACCTATTGCTTAACTATAATCTTTCGAGACATTAAGTACGTTCCTGATATTGTACAAACTATGTGCAGGAAATATTCCATTGTTTATCCTGAAGTCTTAAGAGAAAGATCATTGATGTTTTAGTATTTGTTAAGACCTTTATGTTTTCAGAATATTGCTACAAGCTAAAACGTGTATAACAGACAATAATTCTTGGAGATCATTTCATATTGGGAAAACAAGGGCAAATAAAAAACAATTCTTCATGAGGCAGGTTGGTTTTTAGGGCCAAACTAAACAGTTGTTTTGTGTTTGAGATGGGATGTCCAACTTAGAATAACACCATCTTAGTCTATTCAGGCTGTTATAACAAAAATACCATAAACTGAGTAGCTTATTAACAACAGAAATTTATTTCTTACGGTTCTGGAGGCTGAGAAGTCCAATATCTAGGACACAGCAGATTTGAGGTCTGGTGAGAGCCATCTTCTCACTGTAAACTTACATGGTGGAAGTGGCAAGTCAGCTCTCTGGAACCCCTTTTATAAGGGAGCTAATCCCATTCATGAGGACTCTGCCCTCAGAAACTAATCACCTCCTAAAGGCCTCACCTTCTAAGACCATCACATTGTCAATTAGGTTTCAGTGTATGAATTTTGGGGGGACACCAACATTCAGAACATAGCAACACTTAATTCGAAATCATTCATGAGGAACTGAAACTGTCAGCCAACCCTTGTGTATATGTTGAAAAATAAGGTCAAATAAATAATAGTGCTGATAGCTAACTGACTACTTTTGGAATTGTATTTTTTTGTTATATCTGCTAAATGTGAGGCTTGGCGTGGTGGCTTATGCCTGTACTCTTAGCACTCTGGGAGGCCAAGGCGGGAGGCCGAGGCAGGAGGATTGCTTGAGGCCAGGAGTATAAGACCAGCCTGAGGAAGAGTGAGACTCCATCTCTACCAAAAATAGAAAAATAAGCCAGGCGTGTAGCATGCTCCTATAGTCCCAGCTACTTGGTAGGCTGAGGAAGGAGGATTATATGAACCCAGGAGTTTGAGTTTGCAGTGAGCTATGATGATGCCTCCACACTCTAGCCTGGGTGATAGAGCAAGACTCTGACTCGATCAATTAATCAGTCAATAAAAATGTGATATCAGATCATTGTCAGCTCATGCAGAAAAACTGCTATGATATTATACTGCGGTCCTGACTCCGTGACTGTGTAATTCATGGCTTTTTAAGGGTTTATTATTGATCTAACTTTGCTAAGGAGATGATTAACTGTTGGTTTCAATTCCTGGGAGTCTCATAATGAACTAAAGAAAATGAACTCAATAAATCTCATTGGCTCAATTTGGGTAGTACAGGTAGAAAATGCCACATTAAATTTGTCGTGTTCAAATATTTATGCACTGTCATGCATTTCCCTCAGAGAGAAAAGATAAAGAGGAATTTTTAACAAATTGGCCCTGGTTTGGCACATAAAGTCAAATCTAGTTTAACTCCATTGGTGGATGCGTGGGGAGTCGGCTATAGATCATTTACAACAACAAGCTTTTACACTGAAGTTCATTGTAGCCCACGTAACACACTCTCTGGTGGTGCCGTAAACCCAAATTACAAGATAGCCTCACAGCTAGGAAATACTCAGGCACCAAGAAGAGAAAACTGGAGGACACTAGTATTTGTGAGTGGTCCTTGTTCTTCTCATGCAGTCTCGGGGACAAGTGGCGAACTTTTGGTAACAGAATCTGGCATCCCTGGGTGGGCCCTGTGGGTGCCCCAGTGGAAGGGCACCCCACAACTGCTGGAAGAGGCAGGGAGCAGCCTTGAGTCAGAGCTGTGAGTCTTCACAGGTAGGAGCAACTTCTTTTCGAGGTGAGAGAGCACGGGGTGGCCCCAGCAGCTGCTGGAGCCTGTTTTAGTGTAGCTCCTGGGGACGTCCATCTCTGTCTTCTCAAAGTGGACGCAGCTGCTGCCACATGAACTGAGTTGAGGAGAAGGAAGTGGAGCTAGAAACATCCAGACAGCCTCGGCCATTTGTTTGGTAAGTTCCACAGAGTGCACCCCGATTCCACTCGTATGGGGGAGGTTTCAGAACTTCGTGTTGGTTTTGTTTGTTTTGAGGCACCTTTTGGGGGTGGAAATCACGAGTTTGAGTGAAACTAGGGAAACTGTTTTGAATTCAAAGCCCATTTGCAGTTCCCAGGGAACAGGGGAATTAGGCCACCCATTTGGGGAGGGTTTAGGGCCTTCCGTTTGGGGCCTTCCGTTTGGGGTGGTGTTTATCCTCTTTGGATTCCCATTGGTTTGATAGGCCCTGGTATTTTTGTGTTGGGGATCCCCTGTATTGTCTGTTTCTTGTGAATTTTGTTGCAGTGTAAGGAAGAACTTATAGCTACAAATCCCTGTGTAAAGAGAATGGTGTTATTGTGATCCAGTGTATGTGCTGGAGTATGAGAAGAAGTGGCTGTTAAATGAAAATTCCCAGCCAGGCGCGGTGGCTCACGCCTGTGATCTAGCACTTGGGAGGCCGAGATGGGCAGATCGTTTGAGCTCAGGAGTTCGAGACCAGCCTGAGCAAGAGCGAGACCCCATCTCCACTAAAAAATGGAAAAAATTAGCCGGGCATGGTGGCACATGCCTGTAGTCCCAGCTACTTGGGAGGCTGAGGCAGCAGGATTGCTTGAGCCCAGGAGTTTGAGGTTGCAGTGAGCTGGGCTGATGCCACGGCACTCTAACCGGGCGACAGAGTGAGACTCTGTCTTAAAAAAACAAACAAACAAAAAAATGAAAATTCCCATTTGATTGATAGGACATGGAATTTTAGATTGTTTGTATTGGGAATTCCCTATATTGCTTGTGTTTGATTGTTGGTGAGTTTTTGTGTTATGGTACCGCATGTACGGAATGTGAGGAAAAGTGGTGGTTGAGGGTCCTTGGGTTTATTCTGAGCTGTTGGTTCTTTTCCCAGGAATTTGTTGTTTGGATCCTAATTTTGATTTGGAGGTGGATTCTAAAGGGTCTTCTCCATTGCCTCTTAAATCTTTTAAAAATAAAGACAAGGAGAACAACCTCCTTTTGGTACCCCAGTTTGTTTATGGTGCCTCTACTTGCAAGTTTTGTATAGGATTCAAAGCCATGCCAGGTTTTCTAGGATGGCAAAAACTTGTCCTTGCACACAAGTTTTTATTAATTAATTAATTAATTTACTTATTTATTTTTTTGAGACAGAGTCTCGCTTTGTTGCCCAGGCTAGAGTGAGTGCCGTGGTGTCAGCCTGGCCCACAGCAACCTCAAACTCCTGGGCTCAAGCAATCCTCCTGCCTCAGCCTCCTGAGTAGCTGGGACTACAGGCATATGCCACCATGCCTGGCTAATTTTTTCTATATATATTAGTTGGCCAATTAATTTCTTTCTATTTATAGTAGAGATGGGGTCTCGCTCTTGCTACAGGCTGGTTTCGAACTCCTGACCTCAAGCAATCCATCCGCCTGGGCCTCCCAGAGCTCTAGGATTACAGGCGTGAGCCACCGCGCCGGGCCCACAAATATTTATTAAAGGGTGAGTTATATCAAGGAAAATTCACAGTTCAAATGGTTGCCCTGCCACTACAGAATTAAAATGTTGAGTCTCAAGCTCTCTGCTTGAGATAAACTCATTGTTTATGGTATACAAAATGATTTGTGTTGGTAAGATTTTTCATAAATGAGGTCCTCCCACCCCCACTGGAACTCCGTGGCTGGCCGGACTGAGGTGCCAGGTGGGTCCATGGCCCAGGAGTGGATCTGGCAGGAGGGAGAAGTGGTGCACACGGCCTGCCCCCAAGCACTGCACAGCAAGGGGAAAGGAATGCCTGCCACTGCCGCCATCTTGGCACCATGGGAGGAGCCAGGGAAGGCGCCTCCTGGACTAACTCTTCAGTCCCACACCCAGAAAGTTATGACTCAGGGTTTGGAATGGTCTCTCCCAGCAGCAAACACAATTCGGGCCAGAGGGAACCCATGGCCAGGGCGGGCAATTTGCGGCAGTATCAGGTAGGGAGGCGTGAATGTGCAAGGACAGCCGAAGGGTCCTTTGAGACACTCAAAAGGAATGGGCAAGAAAGCTGCCCCAGAATGACTTTGAAAGGACCTTGAAAAGAACATCACCCAAAATGTAAAGGACTCTGGGTGGCATGAATCCTCCAGGAAAGCAAATGATTTTTTTGTTTTGTTTTAAGTCCAGGAATCAGACAGCGAAGGAGGGGGCCTGGAGCCCCCTACCTGCAAATATCCCCATAGGAGCCCTGGGAATATTTGACAGTGGGGAGTTGGTAGGCATTAGCCACGTGGACAGACCTGGTCCAGGGGGCCCCTTCCCCTTGCCATCACCCCGATCTCTGGCACCAGTTGTGCCTGGGGCTCTGTGATCCAGGCTGGGGGAGGCCAGGGAGGGGCCAGGTTGCAGTGAGACAAGCTGTGGTTAAGAAACTCATCACAGTCGGGCACAGGAGGCGAACCGGGGTGAGCAGCAGGAGCACCGGGGGTTGTTTCAGAAGTGAGCTTCAGCTTCAGAAGCCACTGAAGCTCACTTCTGGGGTGAGGGGTGGGGAGATGCCTCCAAGTTCCTGCTAGATGAATACAAGGGCCTGGTAAAGTATACAGGAGACTGAAGTTTGGGCTTCAGCAAGCCTACGTGTTGTTCAGTCCAGGGAAAGAGGCATGCTGATGATGGACCCGTGGGCAGACAGCTACAGAGACGGCTCAGCAGCTCCTCCTCCTACAGCGAGGGTGTGAGCACGCACCCCAATGTCAACAGGACCCAGGAGCACACTCTGAAGAGCCCTGGACATTTCTCAAGAGTGATAACGGACCCTCCATTGTAGCAGAGGTAACCCAACAAGTAAGCAAAGCCCTACACCTCTACTAGAAATTACATACATCCTGGAATGGATACAAGAAACCCATCTAAAGTGAGATAGGGTGTTGCCGCTTGCCCTCCTCTGGGTAAGAGTAGCCTTTTAGAAGGATGCTTAAGTTAAGCACCCCCTCCCCTAAATAGTTTATGAGACACCCTTCCTAGCACCCTGAAGTAAATATGGTAATATAACCATAAGTAAAAGAGAATAAAGCAAAACAATATGTCAAATGAGTGGGTCAAGTGCTAACCACTGCACATGAGTTTGCCTCTTTCAGGTCCCTGCCCCAGTTGGAAGCAGAGAAGTGGAAGGGACCCTGTGAAGTGCCTCTCATGACTCACACTTCTTTAAAATTGTCAGAAGTGAGACCTTGAGTCCATCATACCAAAGTAAAGAAGGATAGCCCCTAGTGGAAGGGCCAGCCTTAGGCGATCTAAAGTATCTGAGAAAAAGGGGGAAAAAATGAAAATGTTGATATTTTTGCTAATCTTTTTTGCTTCTGTCTATAAAATAGAGGGACAGATTCTCAGTGAGGATTTCCCAGGGCTATTGCCTCTTCTGTTGATCTGTCTTGCTGCAGGGTGTGTGATCCTAAACCTTGTTTGGTGCAGGTATTTCTGTACATGATTTCTGAATTTGCAGAAGCTGGTCTCTTGGATGACCTGCAGGGTACAACTAATAGCTCAGCACTCAGAGGTCCCATGTTTCTTTTCTAACTCAGCCGTGTATCAGACATTGTGTGCAAGGTGACAGTCCATTTCACCTTGTCAATCCTCATGGTTATAGTTATTGCTTATGCCCCTTTTCACCTGATAATCTGTACCTTCTGTCTAAAACATCATAACCATTCAGCAGGAAGTAGCTCAATGATGATGTCACTCCTCCTCCCATAGATAAGGAAGGGTAAAATTGACAATGGAGAATATGTAACAGAGAGAATGGCCTGAAAAAGGGTAAAAATATATTCTGTCTCATCAAAGCCCCCTCACTGTTTTTAAAAACTAAAACCTATATCCTTGCTACAGGCTAGTGGTCAGGAGAGACATGAGAGTGTCCTTTGTTCTTTGTGCCACAAGAGGTGGCTCAGGGAAATTGCCTGGGCAGAGGCCACAAGATTGTCTTAGCCAAAGATGGGATTAATCAGAATCTTTAAAAGCTCTGTACTTCCGCTCAGAGGCAGGACACTGGTACTTTGAGATAGGAGTCTGCCAGCCTCCTATTTGCTGGCAAATTAATAAACTTTTCTTTCTTTCTTTCTCCTCAAAAAAAAAAAAAGTCCTATCATTAAGGCAATAGGCTAATATCTGCAGGTAGCCATGTCAGCTGCCAAGTAGCTCATCCCTGCCTTCCCTCAGCAGGTCCCCAATGTCATTACGTTTCTCATCTCAAGGAGAACTCTATTACCTGGTATACAGTTATTCGGCCTAGTCTGTCTGCACTTGCTGCTATGTGAAACACTTCCTGAAGTCTGCTGCTCTCTGCAGGAGAGACCTCATGAATCCTTCTAAACACCTTGCAGAGCTCTGTATCTCCCCTAGACCCCCTAACTCCACCCATCTACTGCTGCAGCTGATGACCCGTTCTTGCAACGCAGGTAATCTCATTTAGGTAAGTATTAATTAGAGAAGTTTCATTTCCAGAGTTCATCTCAGTAGTGATACCCCTTTCTCTTCCATGGGGGAGAGATGAACCATCCTGTTTACTCAATAATCAATGAGAGCTTGGTTTTGACATCTGTCCCACTCCTTTCCAGCTCAGATTTTTCTTAACTTGACTGAGATAGTTTATGCCAGGGAGGGCAGAGTGAAGGTGAGATGGCCAAGAAAGCAGGCAAACAATTTTGAGCATCAGCATCTACTCTGTGCTAAATACTGTACTCAGCCCTTTGGATGTTATTTCATCTAATTGGGACAAAAACACTATAAAATTGTCTTGTTAGGCTCACTTTCCTACTGAAGAAGCATTAAATAACTTGCCCTAAACTACATAGCTTTTAGAACTGAAGCAAAGACTTGAGCCCAGGTCTATCTAATTTCAAGGTCTTTGATTTTTTATTTTATTTTATTTTTTTGAGACAGAGTCTCACTCTGTTTTTTGGGCTAGAGTTCTGTGGCATCCTCATAGCTCACAGCAACCTCGAACTCCTGGGCTCAAGTGATCCTCCTGCCTTAGCCTCCCGAGTAGCTAGGACTACAGGCATGTGCCACCATGCCTGGCTAATTTTTTCTATATATTTTTAATTGGCCAATTAATTTCTTTCTATTTTTAGTAGAGACAGGCTCTCACTCTTGCTCAGACTGGCTTTGAACTCCTGACCTTGAGAGATACTCCTGCCTTACTCTCCCAGAGTGTTAGGATTACAGGCGTGAGCCACTGTGGCTGGCTTCAAGGTCCTTGATTTTTTTCTATGACATTTCTCTTTGAGACATAGTTACTCAGTGATGCCCAGCCTACTCGGTTAAGGTCACTTCTGACTCACTACAGTCTTGGTGCCCTTCCCATGTTCCTGGGAAGATTATGGGAAACACTTCTTCACATGTTTCTGTTCCATATCTCTTGAGACCAAAAAACTATTCCAATAATTCTTCTGTATTTCTCAGTGTATGCTCATGTGGTCCTGGACTGCATTTAGAGAAATGAAGCCAACATTTTGGTGATAACTAAATATTTATATCTATCTGTTGATTATGTACTTACATTTAATTAAGTGGGTGCCTACTGTTCTAAAATTGCTTTTGCACAAAATCCTCAAGTTGTGCCAGGGAACCCTGACAATGGATATGCTGGGAAATCTCTTGTTTCCATGTGCCAGATTCTTGCTCAACTTTTCTAGACACTCACATAATGCAGTAGAAAAATGATTATTTATTTCCACTGTCTTTCCAAAGTGGGGAAATGTGACTATAGCTTTAAATAACTTTCCTTAAGGATGGTAAATAAAAGGGTTGTCAATGAATAAGTAGGTAAGATTGGTGAAGTACCCATTTGAGTTTGAGTTTTATCAGTGAGTTTCACCAAACTCCAAAGAACAATATGATTAAATAGTTACTTTTCAGAAAGATTTTCCAGGTAAAATGTCTAAGCTATATGTTCCGGAACCATAAGATTAAAATTGAAATGGATTTGCTCCTGTATCAGCATTTTACAAAATACTCTAATGTGGTCCCATGTATAGAAAATAATAAACACAAGAGTTCTAATGAGACCATGTATACCTGCTAATGTATAGATACTAATGAAATGAGGCTAATACATAGATGTCGAAAACTGTATTTACAACAGTCACATAAGTGAGCCACTGCACTGTCAAAGCTCACCTCTCTTTTTATTGTGTGGGCCTTGTTTGTGGGAGAGGAGATGTGTGTTCAAAGCAGTGTTTCCCAAATCTGGCTGATTAACAGAATTGCTTAGGAGAGAGCTGTCAAAAATACAGATTCTCTCCCCCGCCCCTCCCCGGTTCTGATTCAGTGGGAATTAATCGAGACCCAAGTATGTGTTTGTTTTCAACTCTCCAGTTGATTTTGGTGATCCACAGATTTGTGAATGACCTTGCTAAAAGATTTAGGCTACCTTTGCACTCTTAGATGTGATATAGGCAAATCTCACTAGAGGAGTTTCAAAGATTGATTCTAAGACATCCATCCAGTAATAGCAGGCTGGGATATAGCTTCAGGGAGAAAGTATACACCCAAAGAGGCATCACTTAGTAATAAAGTGCTGTTGTCCTAAATAGACTGAGACCAAATTTCAACTTCTCCACTATTTTAGCTTTGAAAATAACAGTGCAAAGATGGTCTGGTTTCTCTCCATCACATAGAATAGTGTGCCTTGACAATTCAGCCAGAGCTATGATAAGATATCTGGACTTACATGGTTGAGAAAAACACTATGTAAGATGTCCCACTTGAAACTCACATTTCTTGGCTTGCAAATACAAACATCATGCAAAGCATGATGGCTTGAGACCCTGGTATGCATTTGAGAGGAGTGAGAGAGGGATTATCAGCAAAGACCAAACTACAATGGCAAGGCAAGATTATTTTTAAAAGGACTAACTGGAGAACTATTCTTGTGACTCATCAATTCATTTCCTCCTTCGGTCTGTGGAACTATTGTTGCTGCCTCTAACAAGTGGAATAAATGTATTACATTTTTTGTGATATTGTCTTAGAGAAGCAAGGCAGATTTGATACTCCTGGCTTGTGTAACACCTATTTCCCTCTTAAAGTACTCAAGTATCTTCACAGGAAGTCCATTTAGATCCTGGGGCTTCTTTGAGTTATGGATCTCTTTGTAAATTCAACAAAGAGGCTATGGTGGCTCACACCTATATAATCCCAGCTCTTTGGGAGGTGGAGGTGGGAGGATCACCTGAGGTCAGGAGTTGAAGATCAGCCTGGGCAACATAGCAACACCCTAACTTTACAAAAAATTTAAGAAATTTGGCTGGGCATGGTGGCTCACACCTGTAATCTTAGCACTCTGGGAGGTTGAGGCGGGAGGATTGCTTGAGGTCAGGAGTTCAAGACCAGCCTGAGCAAGAGCAGACCCTGGCTCTACTAAAAATAGAAAAATTAGCTGGATGTGGTGGAGCACACCTGTAGTCCCAGCTACTTGGGAGCCTGAGGCCAGGAATTTGAGCCCAGGAATTTGAGGTTGCTGTGAGGTAGGTTGATGCAACAGCACTCTAGCCGTGGGCAACAGAGTGAGAGTCTGTCTCAAAAAAAAAAAAAAAAAATTAGTTGGGCATGGTGGCATGTGACTGTAGTTTTAGCAACTTTGGAGCCTGAGGCAAGAGGATCCCTTGAGCCTGGCAGTTCAAGATTTCAGTGAGCTATATGATATTGCCACTGCACTCCAGCCTAGGCAAGTGAGACCTTATGGAAGGAAGGAAGGGGGTGGGGCAAGAAAGGAAAAAAGAAAGAAAGAAAAGAAAATTCTACTAAGAAACACAGACAACCAAATTTTGCATGTAACTTTAGGGTCTTATGGACCCAAGCTTGAACTATCAGTCTTGCAGAAAAACTGCTGGTAGAATTTCATTTTCATTCTACCAAATGAATTTCAGTTGATTACACAATGACTGTTACTCTCCATAAATTAGAATCTGGCTTTTTTATACATCTGTGAATATAGCCTTTTGCTGAGATTATTACCCTGTTAAAAGTGATGTTAAAACACTTAATCCATATCAAATCAAGCCTTCACAATGTGCTTAACGCTACTAAATGTATCTACATACAACATAATTTTAATTCTTAAAGTCTGAAAAGAAGAAAGCAGATACTCAAAGAGTAAGTAACTTTTGCAGAGTCACACAGTTTTTGAGTCACAAACTTTAAAGGCCAGTATTTAACCACCATCTAGTCCATTGCTTTCCCACCCTGGAATGAAAAATTTATTCTCCACCTGCAACAGTTACAAATTGTGTATGGTGTTTTCACTGGGAGAAGAGCTTCCATTCAAGTAATGATTTATACCTAACAATATCCAACATTAATTCTGAAATTCTCACCACTCATCCTCACAAAACTCAAATAAATTTACTTTCTTGGTTCTAGAATCAACACGGCCAATTTAGTAATTCAGAAGATTATTTTTGTCCATTGTACTAGTTCATGGTCTCCTTGAAAGCTGAAACCATGCATGGCTCACTTATCCTGCTCATACATGGCGTGCCTAGGCTGTAGGGAGATGCTCAGTGTCAAATTCAAGAATTTGTTATCGCTCCTTTCAGATCTCAAAGGCTTCCCAGAAGATAACATAACCTTCCACAGATGCAAACTGTGAGAATCCTTTTGTAACAACTTTTTAACAAGCTTGTTTCATTTGGTTTCTATTATACTACATATATCATACATCTAGCTCATTTAAAACACAGCTATTGATTCTTAGCTTTACAAATGCATGCCACTGAACAATTCACTTTACTATAATTCAGTGCCAAGTATTATGGTCAAACCAATCTGGGGGCTTCTGTATAAGGGCTGCACATCACTGGGTAGATTTGGTTAGATGTGACAATCGCCTAGGGTCCTCAAAGATACCTTTCATAGTCTAGGACTATGCTATGTTATAGAATAGCCAATACCCATATATGATTAGTGAGCACTTGAAATGTGGCTAGTCTTACTTGAGATGTGCTCAGGAAATCCAACATAGAAAAGAATATAAAATATCTCAATTTTTATGTTTATTACATGTTGAAATGATATTTTGGACACATGGGATTAAATACATTAAAATTAATTTGACCCTTATGTTTTAAAATGTGGCTATTAGAAACTTTAAAATTACATATTGACTTGCATTAAATTTTTATTGGACACTATTGATGTAGACAATTTAAAGCACTAGCTATTGGCACAAGAACTATTAGTAGACAGTGTTTGGAAGAAGTAATTAAAATCTTTCTACTTTTAATCAATTATCAATTTTATAGACTATTTAATCATTTTCATAACTTTATCAGTATGAGGATTAAATGAGAAATTTTCTTAGATTCCCTTCTGATTTCTAGAATTTAATAGCAATCTTTTAAAAATACGCTCCTCAGTCCAGGAAAAGTCTTAGAAAAACTCCTCTAGCTTGGACAAAAAGTAGAGTTTGAGATGTCCTAGTCTGCAATCAGTCAGATATTAGAGCACTCATGATGTTTCCTGCTTGGAGAGTGGAAATACTTTCTAGCAGTCTCTTAGAGCTTCTTGTGCTATATGAGACTGTATTTGTGGTTGTTTTATGAAACAACTCACATATACATATGGATCACCTCAAAGCCAAATAGAAATGAATATGTAGTATTAGCTCCTCAGACAATTTAACAGCAGTTATTAAGAAGTACAAATGAAATAAACTGTGGTTTTGAAGTGCTTTACCTTTCACATGCTCTCAATGTTTCCTAGGAGCAAATTCACACCATTTCTAGGTTCTGTTTAAACACATTTTAATTTTGTAAAACCTAAACCAGACCGTGTTTAATTTTATTAGGTTGCTCTTGGTAGGTGTTATATAAAATCAAGTAAATTGTGTTTAAGGATCATATAGTTAAACAAAAATCATGACCTTACAATGGAAAATCTTGGATTGGATTTATTCTATTCTTGATAAGGCCATGAAAAGCCTATTTGAGGAAAACCTTCACCAAAATAGGCTGGGCATGGTGGCTCATGCCTGCAATCCCAGCACTTTGAGAGGCCGAGGTAGGGGGATTACTTAAGTCCAGAAGTTCAAGACCAGCCTGGGCAACATAGCGAGACCATCTCTACAAAACAAACAAACAAAAAAAACCTTTCACTTTCTAAATACGACTTTAGAGTTAGTCATCATGGAAGATAGGTCCCAGTAAAGGGATCAAAAAAAGATAAACCTATTCTGTTAATTTTCTCTCCTTTTACTTCATACTCTGAATTTTTACTAGTATAATCCTTTTAGTATTTTTTTTACTATTGCATTTTTTACTAGTGCAATCCTCTTCTTAGTATTATCAAGTCACATAGTGGTTAAATCTGTTTTATACTGAATGGATACCCACAGTTCTGTGATAAGTGGGATGCTTGCTATATTACCATGGGCACCAATTTATCAAGTAAAAACTGCTAATCCTTAATCCATTTTAAAAGCCTATCTTTTAATTAAAGACCCAAATCAACATATCTATCATTTGAATGCTAAAGGGCCCTGCTTGCATATGAATGCATATTTTGATGCCTATAGATTGCACTTGCTTCTAACAGGTATCATTGCTTTATGCATCAAACCTCTGAAGTCTCATGTTACATTAATTTTGTTATCTGATATAATCTAGCCACCAATAAAACTGGTTATGCTGCCCAAAATATGCAAAACAACTGAATTTTCATGCCAACCAAATAAGCTGCAGTATAGCTATAATAAAAATTAAAAACGAAACTTGTTTAAAGATAGATAATTTTTGGCTGGGCGTGGTGGTTCACACCTGTAATCCTAGCACTCTACGAAGCTGAGGCGGGAGGACTGCTCTAGGTCAGGAGTTCACAATCAGCCTGAACAAGAGCGAGGCCCCATCTCTACTAAAAATAGAAAAAAGTTAGCCAGGTGTGGTGGTAGACACCTGTAGTCCCTGCTACTCGGGAGGCTGAGGCAGGAGGATCACTTGAGCCGAGGAATTTGAGGTTGCTGTGAGTTGGGCCCACACCACAATGCTCTAGCCAGGGCGACAGAGCGAGACTGTCTCAAAAATAAAACAAACAAAACAAAAAGAACATAGATAATTTTAGCAGGCATTTAAATATGACACAAATGCTAAAGGTTAATGGATAGGTGGCAGATTACCATTCTTATTTATTACAAGTTTTTTTTTATTTTTTTTGAGACAGGGTCTCACTGTGTCGCCCAGGGTGGAATGCACTGTAACTAATTCCTGGGCTCCCAAGGGATCCTCCTGCCTCAGCCTTTCAAGTAGCAGGGAAGTATTACAAGTTCTTATTGTAGAATTACTTTTACAATAGCAATTATTAGTGTAAAACCTAACATTAGAAGCCAGATATTTTTAGTATGTATTATTTCTACTATGGGGTAGTAGAAATATTCCTATTATTAGAATAGAAATATTCTATTATTGCTACTGTGGGGTAGGTCTAGGGGAGGATTCCTCAGGAAACATGACTGTAGTGAGGAAGCATTTTTCTCATTGGGGTGGACATGGAACCAGAACACCAGGATGCATAAGACAAGTTTTCTTTAAAGAAATGTTTGAGGTTCCATAAGAGTAGATGCAGTGCCACACAATAGAAAATCTAAATATTTGTTTACCTGTACATGGTATTCTAAGTCGCACGTTTGAACACAGGTCTAGTGATCGGGAGGGACAAGAGGACAGAAACATATTGTGTAGCAAGAACCAGGTAACATTTTTAATTTGCCATGGATTATGCATACAAGGATTAGTCTGAGAAATTACTCAGACCCTAGTATTTAAATTGAGTTCATTAATTAATTTATATATTTTTTCTGGCTGATGCATGAATTTTAAAAGGTAAGTGCTTAAGTAAATGCTATTGTGTGAACAGTTCTTGCACTTGACATTTAAGAATTTGTTAGAAAGATTTCCTATTAACTTCGCAGTCGACTGATAGCCCCAATTCCTGAACAGTCTTGGTTACTTTATCAATCATTTGATATATACAATCTGAGTTTCTGTGGTGTCAATAAAAATCATCAGGAAGACATACTCAAAAGATTAACCAACTAGAAAATAATCCCTAACTTCTTTCGTTTTGCTGTTAATTACTTAAGTATCAAATGTAAAGTATGATTTAGCAGCATCAGTAGCCAGACTAAAAGGAAAGTAGCACTTAGCATTACAGACAAAATGGAGTCTTACATTTATGCCACAAAATGGTGTTAACTTTTACTTCTAGAACAGAAAGGCGTATCAGGGGAAAACACAAAAAAGGTGCTCTTTGCCTTCATATAAATTAAAACCCAGCATTTGTGCATAGAATTAGCTGTAAGTATTAAATGGCACTTTTGTATTCTCTTGCAAGTATACACTTGTTTTTAAAGCAAATTGTACAAACACAAGAAACTGCTTTGTGAAATTTCAAGTCTCTCTTCATTAACAGCCTGCTGCCTCACCCACAGAAACTAACTCTACTAGGTAGTTTAAAGCTACATAATCTTATTGCTAATCAACTAACCACCACATCCATCACTCTGCAAAGTTATAAGCTAATGTTTATGGACAAAAACTACCATAAAAATCTTGCATTCAAACAATGAGACAAATTAAGTCTGTACATATTCAAATGTTTACATTATGTGGAAAAGATCTAATAACCCTTTCTAAGGTATGACAGTTATCTGAGATCTCAGTGTGTTTTTGGAATGGAGAATAAGGGTCAGGATGAGAGAGGCTTTGCTTCTCAATGTATTAATTCATTTTTGAACGATGTGAACGTATCATAAAGCCCCCAAAATAAAATTAGAACAGTAGTATGTTTAACGTCTTGCTATTATTACTCAGTAGACATCTGTCCATTTTTACTTGCTTGCTAGGAACATAATTTAATGCAGACATCTGCAAAGAAAGCCTTGCCAAAAAGAAATGATTCTAATCACTTTAAAAGTTACAGATCTTTACCTTTTCACTATACAACTTAATGTATAACCAATCTTGTTAGCTCTCAACTTTATTTTCCAAGTTCTTGAAGTCATTGCTATGGGACACTAAAACTAACAGCAAATTTTTACTAAATGCCAGGCAGTTTTAAGTGCTGTATCTTCACACTCCTGAAGTAGTTACCATCCTCATCTAACATGCAGCAGCCTGATGTGGGCCTAAAATAACTTGCCCATGACCCTAACCACTACACCCTACTGCTCAAACAAAAGCATTCCTTTGCAAACTAATCCATATTTTAGGAAGCCTACCTCAGAGGCTAGTTTTACCTGATTTGGCATACTGAATATTAGATTTGAAAAAAGGAATAGCCACATCATAATGGTTAATTTATGTCATCATGGCCTGTCCTACCAAAATTTTTTGGGGGTTGTGGAGGTGAAGATTCAAGTCTGCTTATGTAAGGGGGAACATAGTATACTCAAAGTGCTTAATATCTCAATATACGTTCCAGAGTTAAGGCCCATTCATAGTCTGGACAGAAACATTCAGGCTAGAATCTTCCTAGGTGCCTTACACTTTCCCTTCTCCCCAATGGATGTTCTTAACAAATTATGTCCAAATCTTTTCTAATGTTTCTTATAAAAGTGATTATGGAAACATTTACTACCACAATCTCTTGCTACTATTCAAAGCCCTTCACAGACCCATGGAGTCTTTGGGCCTACCATCTTTCCATCTAAGTTATATTTGTCCACATACCACTGATTTTATTTTAAACTTGAAAAATTGTTTCCTTTCTAAATACCATAATTTTCAAGTAAATTGTGAAACCTCAATAGCTTTCATATTTAGGGAAACAGTACTCTTATCTCAGCATAGGGACTCTGACACAAACACATCTCCCCTGCTTGAAGTAGCAGCACAAACTGTAGCAGATAAAGGATAAAGAACTAGGATAAGTATTCCCATCCCAAACTCCATTACTGAGAAGCAGTGGTTTGCTCTTGGCTTCAGTTACTCACGGGGCAAAGTATGCCCATAACTGTTCATTCCTTTTGTTCTTCATTATTTGACATGGCACCTGGTAAGATCAAGTCCATGGATCCATCTACATTAGAATCAAACCCAAAACAGAAATCAAAGTTAACTGTTTTTGTATTCAATAGTTCATGCCTACTTTCCTCTTCAGAATTTTTATCATAAAATGTCATCAAAACATGGAAAACGGAGAAAGGAAACTTGAACAATTATGGCCTTTCTCCTGAGTTTTAAGACATTGATCTTTAAAGTGCCTATTCATTCTTCAAAAATAAACAGCCTATCACATACCACACTTGTTTCAAACAACTCATCTCAGATTCTCACTTGAACAATCAAGTTCAAGGATGGCAAAGGAAATCAAAATTATAACATTGCCATGCAAAGTCTAACATTTTCTAATTTTCCCCTTAGGATTCTAACTGTGGCTTAAAAACCCAATGAACAAGTGAAATTTCCCTCTGTACATGGCTTTTATTATTTACATAATACAATATAGCATCAATGCTGAATAGCATGATTGTGTGCAATACATAAATATGAACTATCTGTACACATCTGCAGATCTAACTCAGAACTAAAGTACATTAAATTGAAAGCAAAACTGAATGCTTTAAGAATCAAAGTAAAAACTAGGACTGAACACTGCAGTAAATCAGTAGTGCCTCGCGTACATACTTAACTATTTACAGATGAAAACAGGCATTACCACAACACTAACTATACTCATTTATATATAAAAAACACAAGTTTCATACATCACAAAAAACCTTCCATTATAACACAGAAGTGATATTACCAGACAAGCATCAGTGAAGTATACTGCCTTTTCTAGTTGTTATTGTACAATGCTGTAGATAATGCAGCCCATGCAATACACCCAAGAACACTAGAGTCCTACACCCAAGTACAATATGATAAAGCAGCCCTCTGCAAGTGGTGCTGGATACCACTAAGAAGTCTACTGCAGCCATGTTGGTTATGATTTTCCATGCAGAAGGGTACAGTTACATTAAGAACTGAAGTCTTTAAAAAGCTTTAAACATTCTTTCTTGAACCAAAACATTCAACAAAAGATGCACATGAAAAATTAACTGTTCAGATACCTTTGCAACTTAAAATTCAGATGCATGTTATTCAATAGAGCTGCTGTATGTGAAAACCAAACGTAGTATTAATTTCTTCTTGTAAACAAATTCTAGTGCAGTTCTGTGCTACACATTTTTAGCAATGAGAGTAATGCAGACATCTTCTGGTGCAGGCCAGCACAATAAGCTTCAAAGATTATCTCAAGACCCTGTTGTTGGCTTGATGGTTTTACTTATAACAAGTTGCAATGTTTACCTTTCACAGAATGTCTTATTTGACAGCATTTAGAAGACCAAATTAACCAGGCTTATATATGGCACCAAATATTTGTTTCACTGGAAGGAAGGTAGGTCTGATCCTCTTTATAGCTTTCTTCCTGCTTTCAAAGAACATGTGTAAATTAAGAGGGTGAAGTTTAACTATATATGGTAGAAGTAGACTGCCAGTCCTTTTCTGGTGTACCATTTTTTTAAAAAAATACAGGCACATAACACTAGCCAAAGATTATACCTCGATTACATTCCCAAAAGGCAGATATGCTGCAAACATGCAGAGATTTCTTTTATCTTGTTTGGCACATGGGAACTAAAGTTTGTCCCTATTATCTGTGTATTTTACTTCGCTGTGCAGATTTTCATCCAATTTTATTCAGGGGAGGGCATATACATTTTGTAGGGCTGTATCTATCCAATTCTGCCTGTAACAAACACCCAAACACCCTAAAATATCAATTATAAGACAGACAAGTGTAAAGTAAAACTCTGGAGAACATCAAAGGAAAATGGCCATGCATCTGCTCTTTAATGTTTTCCTACGATATATTAAAATAAAAACAAAGTTTCAGTCTCTTCACAAGTAGTAATTTATATTCTCTGGATTTTTTCAGCCACAACAACTGGATTCTCTTTTCTGATTTTTGCTGCAGCTTCTGCTTTATAATCATATGGACAGTTGTGCTTGTCAGAGTAACGGTGAAGTCCACAAAATAAATTTCCACATCGGCAGTCAAACCCTGTACAAAACAAGAGGAAGCAGTTACTTGGGAAGTTGAGGCAAGTAAAAGGAAAAAAATAGCCTTAGTCACTACAGAAAAGGAACCAGACTGCTTTGTAATGGTGAAAAGACAGCCAACTCTTGATAAGAGTCTATTACTTTAAATTGTGAAAGAGCTTTTAACCTCCTTTGACATGGTTAAGAAATTCAAATAACTATGCTTAGTCCGTCCTTTCCAAGGGCAATAGGGACTCTGTGAAGGGAAAGTGCTTGGCAAGCCAAACCACATGGAGAAAACAAATGGGCTATCTTCCAGCTAATTCTTCCAGGTGCTATTCTTCCAGCAATTCTGGATAGGCTAGAATTTATACAGGCTCAAGTCAAGCTGAGCTGGATTTAAAACCCAGCCCTACCATGTTAACTGGGCAATGTTTCTTCAAGTGATAACTGAGTAAAGAACCATAAAGTTCTGAGATTTAAAGGAACTAAGTAAAAAGTACCTAGAACCTTCTATGCCTAGCTCAAAGTAGGTGTTTACTGTTATATTAGTTCAGCTATACCTTTTCCCTAAGTGTACAAAGAAAACAATCAAAAAGGATGCATTTTTAATATAATAAAAGATAATTCTGAGAGCCTTAAGTTAATAAAAGGTTTTTCATATTAGAAAGACAGATGGAAATGGAAATTAAACCCAACTTCTTGCTACTCTAACACTATCTCCCTACCCTTCTTAGCCAATTTGTTTTCCAAATGTGTATTTTTTTGTGTGTAAGACCAACCCGTCCCATTGTTTTATGTGTTCTGTTATACCTGTAAGACCAACTTTCTTTCTACACATGAAACATCTATTCTTCTTTGGTTTGGGCAACTCAGGAGCTTTTTCTTCATTCTGAGAAGTACTGGGCTGAGAAACTGATGGACTGGGCTGAGTGACAACTGAAAAACAAGGATAAAAATGAGATTTGTTAGGAGTTCCCTGGCTGACAATTATCTAAATCAAAAGATGATGCTTCTTAGTGAGAATGTTGAAGAAGCCTTTCTTAAAAATATGAACTTTAAATAAATAGAATCTTCCCTTTTTAATATCAGAACTTCTTTCAAATCTGAGAATTTTCTGCCAATCACTACACCGCTTAGTCAAAATTTTATGAAATGATCACTTTAAAAAATTCCTTTAAACTCACTCTTAACATCAAGTACTGAAGAACAAAATCCTAATACTATGTTTCAAACAGTTGGGAGATACTGATCATATGGCTCAGTTTTTCTACATTTCAATTTTCTAAATGCAAACTCCTCAATTAGGGCAGTTCAAATTGTACTTCTCAGTAAATAAAGTGGCCAACTTCTGAGGCACTTGGCTATAAAAGTCATTTTGATTTTATGCTTATAGAAAAGAGATCTTGTACATGTAACTAGCAAATTTTGACAAATAAAAGCAAAACCATTAATCCCTAAAATCCACTTCAGATTCAAAAACTTCAAGATAACCATTTCGTCCATTTCCACAAGTGCATTCCATTTTCATATGTAGAAAAATCACAAAGATTTTTTAAAACTTTCTTTTTAAAGATTAGCAACCAGTTTTTAAGACGTACTTATAATGTTTTGATTTCAGACCATTAACGATTCCACAGGCAGAATAAATTCTTGAAAGTACTTTGGGACAGTTATATAAAATGGGCACCAAATTTGGACAGAGATAAGTCTCCAAAAAGTCCCACCTTTCTTCTACTTAAAAGGGCTTTAACTTTTAGTTTATATATGACATCAGTAGAATGTCAGAAAAGTAGATTACTGTATTAAAGCCTACCTTTCTATTAATAGTTCCTTAAAACAAAATACCAAACTTTTAAAATATCAATCCAAACCCTGAGAACAGCAAATTTATGTATGCATTGCTGAAATTACTGCCTAAACGCTAGCACCAATGCTGCTGGCATATATCCAAGCTCCTAGAGAGTAAGCTGATTGGTTTAGTGACAAATTACTCTAAAACTCTGCTAAAATTTATAATTCATCTGCATTAGCTTATCCACAGGGATCAATAGCCTAATATTAGACTAACGGAACAATATTTCACCTACTACTTATTCCTAAAAAGCTATTATGACAACCTTAATTTTTCCTGATGGGACAAAGATAAAGAATAATCTATGGTAACAGTTGGGGGTGGGGGCAGAATCAACCATTTCATTGGCCACACCTGAAAAATGAGACATACAAAGAAAGGGGAAATAAGAGAAAAGTGATACTGAAAATGAAAATAGCAGTGACCCACAGAATGCCTATTAAATAATAATAAATGCAGACTAGGTATATCTCTAATGTTAGCCAAGACTATTTTTTCCAAGGTCAGTAATTTAGCTTTTTTTTTTTTTTTTAAAAAAACATATAAACGTGAAAGTACTACCTAACCTACTAAAAAAAAAAAATATAAACAAACATACTAATTTGGTCAGGTTTGTTTTTGAAGGATGAAATATTTCAAAATACCAGATATAAATAGATCACCTGCCAAACTTAAGAATTTGACCTTAACTTTATAAGATCCATACAGTACACATAAAGTTGGCTATGGTATTAGCAAAAGCAAGCCTCCAAACTAGTTTGCACACATACCGATACTATTTTTTCAGAATAAAGCTATGTATTGCATTAAATCACTCTACCAAAAAAGAACAAAATTGGGAGAATAAACTATGCACTATATAAAATGCATAGATCTTTTTTCTAGGACCTAGCATGTGTACTTCAAACAAGCCATCTTCCTGTAACATTACGGCACTCCTGGTGGTGCTATATAAGCACAGCTTCAAAGTCACTGTCTCATGAAAACCAAAATGACTTCCCATTTGAGTTTTAAACTCCCACAAAATGATAGAGTTCCTACACGTCTTCAACTTTTAGTGTTCAATATATTGTTAAACTTGAAAGTTTCCTACAACACTGACATATCAAAACTGAATAGTTACTGCTTTTGGTTATAAATTTTTCTTTATGGCCTTGAAATTTAAGCTCATAACATTCCTTACTGCAGGCACGAATAGAAGAAAAAAAAATCTGTAACACATTCAGCCTCTAGATTACAAAGTTTGCTGATTTATAGGTTATGGAAGTAGATGGGATAGGCAGAGAAGAGATTAAAGAATGTTGACTATTTTACATTTTAAGATGCTTTAAATACAGCTCTTTGCTTGGCCTGGTACTCTATAGCTCTCCCTCCTCTTTGGTCCTTCAATGGGAAGGAAAGAATCCTCCCACCAACCCTTTCTCATGCTACCAAATTCAGAACTGAACTAGTATTAAACAAAAAGCATACCTGGCTCTGACACCTCTGTTTTCGGGGTAGTTATTTTGTCCTCTCTTGAAATGCTCATTTCTGTCATTTGCTGAGTTACAGGCAAGGCAGCCACAGGCACATTTCTATTTGAGTTCAAGCAAACAGTTATTTTTAAAGATGTTAAGGGTACTTCTTTTTGAGATAATAAGTTTTCAATTCAACTTTAAAGTATATATTTTTTTCCAACACGATCAAATAGAGCTAGATAACCTAAAATTTTAAAAAGGATGTTATTGGATACCCAGAACAAATGACTGAGAAAAAAGAAAGCAATTTGATAAATGGTTCATCAACTCAAGGCTGCATTCATTTGTATAGGTTACAATATTCTATTATAACCAACAGGAATTTTTAGCTGTGCCTGTAACTTGGATAAGAGCAAAAGAGGCAGCTTTGCCAAAACACCTTATGTGGCACTATAATACAGTCTGTACACTCTCAACAATCCCTAAATCTCAATTACAAATAAAAACAGCACAGCATTTCCAACACAGTACCCTTGACAGGGTTAGGAAATACACTAATACACATCTTTACTCAAAGACCTAAGAATCATATTAAAAGACACTGGAATTCCTGATTGTGTAACACATGCAAAGCTAAGAGCATCTGATATAGTAACATCTTTATTATTGTATGGTTTGTACAGACATCTTAGTTTCCTCTTTGCAGTATCATAAAAATTCTCAAATGTTCAATCTTACCTTGATTTTTCAGATGTGCTGCCAGCAGCACCTTCACAGTTGGTTAGGCTAGTGTCTGCTCTCTGTACAGATGCAGAATCTGAGGTAGGACTGTTGGAACCACTAGCTGTCCCTATTTAAAAACAGGATTTGTAAGGAACCAATCAACACCACAAAAATTCACTTAGTATCAAGATCTAGTAAGCAACAAATACTTGCATTTAATTAGGTTAGTGATTTAAGCACTTTCACTGTGCTGCAATCCTACACTTGAGTATCCAAACCAAAAAAAAAAGCAAAACTGAAAAAGCTATAAGATGCTTATACACATAGTCATTCATTTTTGATGCAGTCATGTCAAATACTTGGGCCGTTACTTTAATTTCAAGCTCTTGTCAAGTCTTCTCTTTTTGGGTATTCAGCATTCTCAGTCTTTGGCCCCAATTCTTGGTTCTATATTTTCTGTCCACCAGTTCTTCAAATGTGTTTTTCCTTGGAAACAACTTACCCATTGGGCTCATTCTGCCACTATTCTGCTGCCTCTGAAGATGTTCTTTGTAGCAAACAGAACACATTCCATTTGTCCTAGGATTTCCATAAAAGCCACATCCTGTACTACACAGCATGGGCCCCGGGGTCTGGTTAGTCTCCTGAGCCATATTTTTCTGCTATAAACAAAACAAAACAAAACTTTAGAAATTAGCATGTCACCAATGTACCTTTGTTATTTATAAACAAATCTGTTTCTAACAAAGGCCCAAACTGTGTTAATCATTAAAAAGAATGGGCACAGATAATTAAGACTATTTTGCTGCCTTTATAAAACAAAGGGCTTTAGGACTAAAAAATAATTTCCATCATTAAATATTAAAATGTGTTATTTTTAATTTCTGAGGTCTGCCAGATATTAGGGTTATGTTTTAATCAATTTGGAAAATTGGTATCTTTGAATTACTTTCTGCTCTCCTGCACTATAGGCAGACCATTTCAAATGATGTTTTTACTTCACTGGCTAAAAACATATTAAATGGAACTTGCGAATGGAAAAACCCACAATCACTGACTCTTGCTAAATATCAACTGGCTGAATATTGGATCTGACCCTAATAAAGCTTTCTTAAAGTTAACACCTAAAGGGGAGCAGGGCAAAAAGCAAAAACAAAGCAAAACAAAAACACCTAACCATCCTTGGGCCCTTATCAATAATTTGACAATTCTACTATGAGGCATGTTATCTATACTCTTTAAATAAGGTATCTTTATAAAAGACTGAAAAGAGAGCTGATAGCTCTTCCTGCTACCCTAGCACCAAGAAGTAAAGTTCTTTAAGAATTTAGGGGTCAGCTGCTTTTGAAAGTCCTTTTATGATGTTCTATATTTGAGGTGTGAAAATCTATTTCACAGTACTTTACAGCTAATGCCTAGAAACCTGTAATCACAAATTATGAACCACAGATTTATCAGCCAAAGGCTCTTAATTTTGACAAGTACTTGTCTTCCTCAAATCAGAAAATAAAACCTTTCCAAGTTCAAATAAAGGCAATATAAATATATAACCTTTAGTAATGGTTAATATTTAATGCTAGGTTACCAGAAAAAACTTTACACAGTAAATATACCATTGCTTTTCCAGAGATCTTGTTAAAGTTAGCAAAATATAGTAATGCTGAGCTAAATTTAATACGCTCTCCTCTAGATAACAGAAAAACATTTAAGAAAAAATCATTTTTAAAAGAAAATTGTGGAGGGTTTTCCTGTCATCTTAAAATATGTATATATGTATAAAAAGCATATTTGAGGGTATTTGATAAGGGAAACTGTGCGCTAAAACTGCCAATTTTCCAACTACCACAAACTAGAATATACTCTATTGAGTTATTAAAAACAGTATTTTAACAAGTATTAACTCTTTACCAAGAGGGAAAGGGACCAACTAATTTTGGCCTGGCCAGATGTTGATAATTATTCCCCAAAACATTTAAATGACAGTTACCTTTCCTTTTGTTAGCTAAGTGCAGCATACAAATATTTCAAGCCAATCAATCAAGCTTGTATAAAGAATCGAGATCTACAACTTATTTTAAACAATAGTATTAATTTGGTTGACACTGTCTCTTTAAATAGTAAATGGAATTTAGCTGACTCATTTTGAAGTCGGGGTATTGTAAACATTTCAACATCACTTATGAAGTTTATTAATAAACACTTTCAGCTGGTTTTTTAAATGTTAAGTATAATGAGCAAAATATGATTCAAACAATAAATGAGGTATTTATTTGCATGCCCACCATGCACAGTATGTGAATCTTTGCCCTATGCAAAAAGTTGGGCCATTCCTTAAAACTGGTTGAAGAATTACTCTGGCTTACATTATACTAACATACACTCATCTGACATTGTCTTTAAATGCAAACCGGTCTATGCTTAAGATCATCAACCCACACTAAATCATTTTGGTTAATCTGATTCTTAAAATCCATTTTAGATAAATAAAATGGTGGAGACCCCATCTAATGATTTCACCCATTTTGACATACAAAGCAGACCACCTTTCCGTCTTCAATTTATCATAAATATCCTTCAACTTACACACAAGACACCCAGGACACTGGAGTCTCCTACACGGCTTCCCATCTTAAGTTCTTTTCCCCTAGAAAGCCAGCTTTTAAATGCCATCACATGTGCACAGCTTGCTTTAATATTTCTCAGAAGCTTAGATCACATGGGAGGGCGCTTCAGCCTGTCACATTGCAGCCTTGTGACAGGCTGAGCTGGATGGAGGCTCTCACATAAAGCCTAGTCAACAGGGGCCTCTGAAATCAGCTTCTATTTATATCTCAGAGCCTGCCAACTCCTACACAACCCCAAGAACTAAGGATGCAGCGTTCATATATCTAATGTAATCAGAAAACAAAACAAAAAAGGCTGCTAGTTTTTTTCCCTCTAATGTATGGAAGACTAGAGAACAATCTTAAATTCAATCTATAAGATGCAAGCATGATTAATCACTCATGAAGCTAACATGGTCAGGGTTGTTTAGAAAAAAACCAAACAGCAGAGAAAGCACTAAAACAAAGAATCCTCACATCTTACATTTACTGGTAATTATTTGAGGAGTGATGGGGGGAGGAGGAATCCATGTTCATCATTAGGTACTGCCTTTTCCTCCTACTTGTCTCCATTTTAGAAAAATACAATACCATTTCTACTTTGTACCTTTAAAGTAGTTAGAAACTTAGTGCTGACACAAGCATGCACTATCAAGGAATAGTTGAAATGAATATTTTAATAAAGTTCATGGATTACTCTAACTCGCAACTTAAAAAAAAAAAAACCCACCACCACCCTGGTTTAACAATAAATAATTCTCCAACCCCAAACCAGAATAAAGGGGTTTTTCATCTATGGACTGTATTTCTTTCAGGTGGCACACGATGTTAAAAGACGGCAAGAAAGCCTACTCACCTGGGAGTTGAGACCCGAATTCTAGTCTCTAACCTGCCACTAAGTCAGTGACCTTGGGCAAGTCCTTACTCTCCAGATCTCAGTACTCTCTTTGCCAAATAGAGTAAGCTGATTTTTAAAGACTCCTTTTCAGACTTAATATCGGGTCCGAGACAAAAAACAGGGGAGAACCACAAATTCTCAAATTTTGGGGGCTAAGAAAAAACCCAGAAACATAAATTGCACTATTTTCACCAATTGAGTCCTGAAATCCTACTTTTAAAAAACCACCTTAAAAATGAGTAAAATAAAATGCATTTAAATTTTAGAAGTTTGTAAATTACCTGAATCCCGGGTTCAAGAACAGGGCTCTATGACCTATATACTACTTTACCTTAATATCTCCTCAGATATCTTTAGGAGACATTCAATCAATAAAGATAAGTCGACCCTTTCTCCAAAACAGCTAAACGAAGTGCGTGCAAGTAGGCAAAAAAATTTCACGTTCCCCAGCCTAAATGCACGAAACAAAGGGGAAGGTGCTCCATTTCCTCCATGCAAGAGATCTTGGGGGGCAAACGCAGCGATATCGGGAACACAAACACAACGACCGAGAACCCCCAATCCCACGTTCCAGTGCATTTTGGAACAAGTTTGGGTCCCACCGGTGCCCCATCCCCCTCCGTGCAAAGGCCTCACTCAGGAAAGCCCAGCAGGGCCTCCTCCAAAAACCACTGAGTCATGCAGAACAGCAGCTCCGCAGGCCCGGCCGGCCCCACACCCGCCGGCTCCGCGCCGACCCCCGACCCTAAATGGTTCGCCTGAGGAGGGGGAGAGGTGAGGGGTACGGCGGGCAGGGGGCGCGGCCGCCGTCTCGGTCTCTTTGTTTCTCCGGGTCAGGCTGTCCGCGGCGGCAGCGCCGCCGAGGGCAGCCAGGACGGACGCAAGGCCCGGAGCCGGCACCGCGGGGGCTGCACGCCGGCCATTGTTCCCTGACCGTGCTGGTCCGAGTGAGCCGGAGGTGCGGGGAGCCAGGTCTCGGGCCACGACGACAGGATGACGCCTCCGTCTTTGTGCTTCCTGAGCTGGCGGGCGTGCTCCCCTCCCCCGGACGCCGCCATCTGCGGCCTGCTCGAGCTTCGCCGGACGCCCGCGGCGTCCCGGTCCCTTCTCCCGCCCCCGGCCCGGCATGAGAAACAGGGCTCCCGCCCCCAGCCTCGCACCACTCACTCTGTGGGAACCCAAATGCAGGAGCCGGGCTCGCGCGAGACGCCGGCGCGGTGGGGCCGGGCCGAGGCCTCCGGGAAGGGCGAGCCGGGCCCCCTGGAGCCGCCGCCGCTGCTGGCCTGGAGCGGGTCCGAGCCGCAAGCGGAGGAGGCGCCGCCGCCGCGGGGTCTTCCTTTGTTCCTGAAGCAGCGCCGAGCGTGGCCGGGACACGCCGGAGCTCGGGAAGTGGGAGGAGGGAGGCGGGGGGGCAGAGGAGGAGGCGGAGGGAGGACCGGAGGCCGCAGCGGCTAACGCTGCTCGAGGCGCTCGCCCGCCGTCGCCTCACGCCTCCACAGGCGGCAGGACAGGCCGACCAAGGGGATGAGCGGAGGGCGTGCAGAGGCCTGGGCGCCGTGAAGGCCCACTGATGGCGCTGTCCGTCGCTTCTACCACCACCAGAAAAGCTGCGCGGCGCCCGGGAGCGGACGAGCCGGTGCCCGAGATGCTGACGGCTCCGCGACCCGGCCGACTGACGCGCTCTCTCCGCCCGGCTCTCGGGCGGTGAGGGAAAAGGGGGGGTGGGGCGGGGCCTGTGCGTCAGCGAAAACCCCGACGGCGGCGGCGGGGAGCGCGGTGACGTCACGGCCGAGGCCCCGCCCCGGCAGCCAGTCACTGGGCCCCGGAGGCGGGGCCGAGCCTGACCGCGCCGCTGTCGCGCGGCGCCGAGTCACTGGCCGGGCTGCCGGCCTCTGGGTGGGGCTGGAAAGAGCGAGTCCTGAGCAGGCTACGTTTCTATTTTTAACCCAATTGTTCGCTCTCAGCCTCCCTCCTTCGGATTTTCTCACTCTAGCCGCTGTATGCCATCTGAGTTCTCACGCTTTGTCTCCAGCCCCGGGCAGATATTTCCCTCCCCTCCCCCAAGTAGTTTTATTTTTTTTAAAGAAGGATGCGCCTCCAGAAAGGAAAAAGACCCGGTTTATGGCTTCTGGGCCTTTTCTCATGTTTGCGAAAACTCCCCAGTCCGCACCCGCCCTTTTCAGTTCCAAAGTGCGGCCTGGGCCCTGCGCGGACGACGCGGCCGGGAGGAGCGGGGCAGGCGGCGCCCGCCCGCCAAGGTCACGAGTGGTTGTGCAGAGTCAGGGAACGCTCGGCCGACCGGCTGCCAGGCCTCGGCCCGGCGTCGCTGTTCTGAACAAACTGTTTTGGCCAGCCTGTAAAATCCCTGGAAATTGACTATTCCAGTAAAGCATCGTGAGCTGGGAAAGCACCAAATGTTCTACTCAAGAAATGCAGTGAAGAGACAAACAAGCCGGACCTGAGGCCGAGACCAGAAAGGAGACGGAGCCGGAGGAGACTGGCCCGCAGGAAGTTCGAGAGACAGACCAGACGGAGGCATTAGGCAGGCAATTCAGAGAGGAGGCACAGGGACCCGCTCGTATGAAAGGGGGAGTTACCTCAAAACGCTGAGAACCTTTCCGAAGCACAAACAACCCGCGTTTCTAACTGACCTCTAAAAGGGACTTTCAGTTCGACTCAAAATAACGAAATTACTAAGTCAAAGGACATCTGAAATGTTCTAGTCCACAATGGCCTACCGTTTACATAGAAATGATGTTGAGGGCGTTAGCCATAGTTAGAATGGGGTGTGAGGTCTCTTTAGTGTTTTTCAAAGTTGTTGATCAGAGAAAAATCACTCGGGGCGATTATTTAAAGATTCCTAGGCCTCTCCCCAGGACATGCTTTTGATTGGTGTAGGGTGGAGCTCAGCAGCCTGTATGTTAAGTTGTGCTTCAGATGATTCTTATTTATAATCTAATCTAATTGGAGGAATGCTGCCCTGGTGCCCGGTGCCAGTGCCAACATTTCCAAATCAAACTGCTCTTTGCCACAGTAAGCAGGGCACCTGGAACATCATAACCTTTTTGTGTGTGTGTGTGTGTGACAACTTTACACACACATTTAATCCTGGGTCTCATTTAATCCTCACAGCCAGTCACTGAGATAGGTACTGTTATCATGTGCCCTTCTACAGATAAAGAAATAATGACTCAACAGGCTTGCTTGGAATACTGAAGGGTAAGGAGGCAATGGAGGTGATTATTATTGAGGACAAAATATAAGAGTTTTTTTCCTTTCAGATTTTTAGTTATAGCAAGTGAAACAAGATAATTGCTGAAGAAGCTTAATTGCAAAAAACAAAACAAAACTGAACAAAAACCCCCAAGGATAAAAAGCGAGCTTGTTATTTAATAACTGCAACCTCAAACTCCCGGGCTCTAGCGATCCTCCTGCCTCAGCCTCCTAAGTAGCTGGATCTAGAGGCACGCCACCCCGCCTGGCTACGGCTTTTTTCCATTTTTTGTAGAGATGAGGTCTCACTCTTGCTAAGGCTGATCTCGAACTCCTGATTCAAGTGAGCCTCCCGCCTTAGCCTCCCAGAGTGTTAGGATTACAGGCATGAGCCACCTCACCCAGCCAGCCCATTTTCTAAGTACTCATTGAAAACAATGTAAAATCTTAGTATTTTCTATTTATTTTTTTCAATAAAAGATGTATTGTACACTTACTACATTCTAGCCACCTTCTGAACTGGGTGCTGGAATACACATTGGTGGGAAAAATAGACATTACTCTCATGGATCTTGCTGTCATGTGGGAGAGAAAGATATTAATATTATCATACAATATATAATTGTGAACTGGTAAATATTTTGAAAGGAGAGTACAGAATGCTATGGGAGCTGATAACCAATCATAATGGATCCTAAAAACCCACCCAGGTCTGAGTTCCAGCCATCCCCATTGCTAGTGAAGCTAAGCTTATTTCTTTAAAGTAGATAGATAACCCAGTATTCTGCTTAAGAACTCAGGTAAAGTCATTACAGGTTCACTTACATTTTTCTTTGTACACTAGGAATGGGCTAGAAAGGGGATTAATGATTGGAGAAGAGCGAATGTAATTAAATTGCTTAGAAAGTGGAAACTGACATCCCTTAGTAATAGCAATGTAAGTTATTTGTTCACTGTAAAATATAAAAGACCTGGAATTATTTTATCTTGACATGTAACTTCCCATTATGGAGACAAGAATTGCTTATTTGGCATTATAGTAATACTCTGTCATGGATAACATTTTCTCTCCCTGTCTGAGTAGAACTTTGTGAAGCACAAAGCCTTTGCTGGGTTTTTTTTTTTGAGACAGAGTCTCACTTTATTGCCCAGGCTAGAGTGAGTGCCATGGCGTCAGCCTAGCTCACAGCAACCTCAAACTCCTGGGCTCAAGCAATCCTGCTGCCTCAGCCTCCCAAGTAGCTGGGACTACAGGCATGCGCCACCATGCCCAGCTAATTTTTTTCTATATATATTAGTTGGCCAATTAATTTCTTTCTATTTATAGTAGTGATGGGGTCTCGCTCTTGCTCAGGCTGGTCTCGAACTCCTGAGCTCAAATGATCCGCCCACCTCGGCCTCCCAGAGAGCTAGGATTACAGGCGTGAGCCTCCGCGCTTGGCCCTTTGCTGGGGTTTTAAAAACTTTTGGGTATCATTTGACATTCATATAGTGCACTTCCTCCTTCTCCTTCCCTAGCTCCCTCCCAGATTTCAAAGATCAAGATAAAGAGACTCAATTTATTTTTATTATTTTCAAAATGTTCAGCTAAACGGATTACAGTACTGAATTTAGAGCAAATCAAGTAATTAAAAAATTAAAAGTATAACATATAGTTATTTAATTAAAATGTTTTCCTGTTTAATAATTAATAACTAAATAATACTGATAACTAAATAATTATTATTTAGTTATCAGTATCAGTGGATCCAATAATGGATTGTGTTTGGACCCAGCTCAACAATTGGTTGGCTGCATTTTTCCCTAAGAAATTGATAAAGCAAGTAGCAATTTCATTACTGTGTAGACCTTCTGGTAATTTAAAAGCCATAGTTATTTTCACTGAAAGCAACTTGATCAAAGAAACTTTATATCAATGGTGTGGATAGCTTACCTGATTAGAGAAGACTTTCTGACACAATCCAGATATTGTTAACATAGCCATAAACAATTTTTGAGACTACTTAAAAGAACAAAAGCCTTTTTATTTCTGTAAATCAAGAACTTAAGTTGAAGGAAATTGGTGATTTAATATGTATATATATTTTACTGTGAATTTTACCTTTTAAGAAACAAAGTACTTTGGTCTCAAGGACACTAAGAAATTTTTTGACTGAACAAACTAGGTGTGAGGTGTTAAGTATGTATTCTGAATCTTAGTAGTTAGCTCTGTGATTGTTTCAGAAACAATACTTAGGTGCATATCATAACTTTGGATAATGGGTGGGGGAATGAGCCAGGAAGATAATTGGGAATGGTATTGTTGATTCAGCTAGAGCCCAGCAGCTGGGATGGTATGAAGTTTAGGTAAGGCCCTGGTTATCAGGCAACAGAAGAAGATTACAGAAGGCAGGAGGATACCTCAAGGGAGGTCAGGATTCAGGCAGAAGACTGCCATGAGAGCAGTGGGCAGAGTTCCTCTCAGAGGAATGCAAGTTCTAGGCAGAGAGCCAAAGCAAGTGTCATAAGTTTGTGTAATATTTTTCCACTTATAACGTATATGCAAATGCATTAATTTGATAAATTCTCACAATAGCCCATTGAGATAAGTATTATCACCTCTTCTTTTGTGGAGGAGTTGACTGAGGCTCAGGGCAAAGTGTTCTGTTGATTGGAATATATCTAATAAAAGTACAGCCTTCTGTTCCTGGGTTCAGTGTTCTGCTTCTCCAGGAGCATGTCCCCTTGTAATTTATTTCACAATTATATTTCCCATTATGATGTTACCATTCTTATCTTGTATGTCATTCATCTCACCTAGCACTGTGACTTACTCTTAATAGAAGCTAATAGGCAACTCCTGTCTCTTTTGCTGGTTCCAACTCCTCTGTCCAACTTCTAAATGTTGACCTTCCTTAGGTCTAGGTCCTGAACTCTCTTAGTTTCTCTATTGCACACTCTTTTGGAGCAATTTTACCCACTTCCATAGATTGAAATGCTACCTGTACTTATTCCTTGGCTTACAAATACTTGATTAATAAATTTTTCATTTACAAAGATATATCTATTTTAAAATTTTACTTATAGTCATTTTCTGTTTAACCCAGAAAACTTTTTTTTTTTTTTTGCAAACGGAAGATATATTGTGTCATTGGAAGAGAAATTCATAGCTAACCAATGCTATTGTTGAATAGTGAATAAGTGAGAGGATCTAGGACTAGAGATGAGTTTATATTTATTACTTGTTGATCAATGGCTCTAGAGTGGCCAACATAAAGTTAGAACCTTGGAACTCCAGCTCATGTGCTTCAGTTATTGGTGTATGTCTGATTTAAATTCTTTTTGTATTATAATTTGCAACATCATGACAAGTTTTAAATGTGAAACATATAAATACGTAAAGAAAAATCTTACTTTTTACTATGAAATTAAAAGTGATACAACAAACTGAAGTAGGACAAAGAAATAAAAACATTAACTTCACCAAACAAGATATACAGGTGGCAAATAAGCATATGAAAAGATCTACACATCATATGTCATCAGGGAAATGCAAATTAAAACAACAATGCGATACACTGTATACCTATTAGAATGGCTAAAATCCAGAACACTGACATGGTGTTATGATATATATATACATATATATATATGTATATATTTTTTTTTTTTTCTGGTCCATAGTTCCTGGTTCATAACACCCATAGGCCTTGTTACAGTCTTTTGTTATAATGTTGCGGGTGTTTCCACTCAGCAAACAGAATCTCTCTGACTTTCTCCTGCCCTAGGGCAGGACTCTAATCTTCCCTGCCTTTCTGACTGTGGGTCACTAGACCCTCATTCCAGAGAAGACCCCATAGGCGCAGTGCCTCATACCTGTAATCCTAGCATTCTGGGAGGTGGAGGTGGGAGGATCACTCGAGGTCAGGAGTTCAAAACCAGAGAGGACCCCACCCCCATACCCAGAAGGCTAATCACAGTTTGACTTGTGATTCAAAGCGGGTGAGTGGTGGCTCACGCCTGTAATCCTAGCTCTCTGGGAGGCTGGAAGGATTGCTTGAGGCCACAGGAGTTTGAGACTAGGCTAAGGAAGAGGGAGACCCTGTCTCTACAAAAAACAGAAAAATTAGGTGGTTATAGTGGCTTGTGCCTATACTCCTAGCTACTCAGGGGGCTGAGGCAGGAGGATAGCTTGAGCCCAGGAGTTTGAGGTTGCAGTGAACTACGATGATGCCACTGTTCCCTAGCACTCTAGCTGGGCCAACAGAGCAAGACTCTAAAAAATATCTAAATAAAAAAAATAAATAAAAAGACTCCAAGATGATTGGGTTCTGAGAGCTTCCAGATAGGTGAACACATGGATATTCCGGGGGTGTGATGGGCCCAGGCAGGGCATGGAAGTTCCACACCCCTTACCGCATACCTTCGCCTACTACTCATGTCTTCATCTGTAGCCTTTCTAACATCCTTAAAATCTATATCTCTATCTCTATCTATCTATCTATCTATCTATCTATATTTTGAGACACAGTCTCACTCTGTTGCCTGGGCTAGAGTGCCATGGCATCAGCCTAGCTCACAGCAACCTCCAACTCCTGGGCTCAAGTGATCCCTCTGCCTCAGCCTCCTGAGTAGCTGGGACTACAGGCATGTGCCACCATGCCCGGCTAATTTTTTCTATATATATTTTTAGTTGTCCAGCTAATTTCTTTCTATTTTTGGTAGAGACAGTGTCTCGCTCTTGCTCAGGCTGGTTTCGCACTCCTGAGCTCAAACAATCCACCTTCCTCAGCCTCCTAGAGTGCTAGGATTATAGGCGTGAGCCACTGCGCCTGGCCTGTAATATCCTTTATAATAAACCAGTAAATGTTAAGTGTCTCCCTGAGTTCTGTGAGCTGCTCTATCAAATTAATTGAGCCCAAAGGGGGGGTTGTGGGAATCCCAACTTGAAGTCGGTTAGTCAGAAGTTTCAGAGGCCTAGACTTGTGGCTGGTATCTGAAGCAGGGAACTGGGGACAGTTATGGGGACTGAGCCCTCACCCTGTGGGCTCTGATGCTATTGTCATGTAGACAGTGTCAGAATTGAATTAGAGGACACCCAACTGGCATCCCTGTTTGATGTGTGGGGAAAAATCCACACGTTTGATCACAGAAGTCTTCTGTGTTGATGATGATTGTGGTGTGAGAGCAGAGGAAAAGCACTTGAGAGATTTTTTTTCAAAACAACTGACAACATCAAATGCTGGTGAGAATATGGAGCAACAGGAACTATCATTTATTAAGAGTGGGCACGCAAAATGATACAGCCACTTTGGAAGACAGTTTGATGATTCTTTACAAAATTAAACATATGCTTATCATACAATCCAACAATCACACTTCTTGGTATTTACCCAGAGGTGTTGAAGACATGTCCACATGAAAACCTGCACACACATGTTTATAGAAGCTTTATTTATTTATTTTTATTTCAGCATATTATAGTGGTACAAATGTTTAGGTTATGTGTGTTGCCTTTCTACCCCCCTTGTCCCCCAAAGTCAGAGCTTAAGCGTGTCCATCCCCCAGATGGTGCTCATCGCACTCATTATGTGTGTGTGTATATATATATATACATATATATGTATATATATATGTATATATATGTATATATATACCCATCCCCTCCTCCTCTCTTCCATCTGCCTGATGCCCAATAAATGTTTCTCCTATATGTCCACTTAGGTGTTGATCCATTAATACCAATTTGCTGGTGAGTACATGTGGTGCTTGTTTTTCCATTCTTGAGATACTTCACTTAGTAGAATGAGTTCCAGCTCCATCCAGGAAAACACAAGAGGTGCTAGATCACCATTGTTTTTTGTAGTTGAGTAGAACTCCATGGTATACATATACCACATTTTATTAATCCACTCATGTATTGATGGGCAGTTGGGTTGTTTCCACATCTTTGCAATTGTGAATTGTGCTCCTATAAACATTTGAGTGCAAATGTCTTTTTTATAGAGTGTCTTTTGTTCTTTTGAGTAGATGCCCAGTACTGGGATTGGTGGATCAAATGGTGGATCTACTTGTATCGCTTTAAAGTATTTCTATATTGCTTTCCACAGAGGTTGCACTAGGTTGCAGTCCCATCAGCAGTGTAGGAGTGTTCCTATCTCTCTGCATCCATACCAACGTTTATTGTTTTGGGACTTTTTGATAAAGGCCATTTTCACTGGAGATAAGTGATATCTCATTGTGGTTTTGATTTGTATTTCCCTGATGGTTAGAGATGTTGAACATTTTTTCCTGTTTATTGGCCATTATTCTGTCGTCTTTTGAAAAGTTTCTGTTCATGTCCTTTGCCCACTTTTTGATAGGGTTGTTTGATTTTTTCTCGCTGATTTTCCTGAGTTCTAAATAGATTCTAATTATCAGCCCTTTGTCAGATGTGTAGCTTGGGAAAATTTTTTCCCATTCTCTAGGTTGTCTGTTTGCTCTCGTGACAGTTTCTTTGGCTGTGTAGAAAGAAGCTTTTTAATTTGATCAAGTCCCATTTATTTATTTTTGTTGTTGCTGTGATTGCCTTTGGGGTCTTCTTCATAAATTCTTTGCCTAGGCCAATGTCTAGAAGAGTATTTCCAATGTTTTCCTCTAGAATTCTAATAGTTTCACACCTTAGGTGTAAGTCTGTTACCCATCGTGAGTTGATTTTTTGTGAGAGGCGAAAGGTGTGGATCCTGTTTCAGTCTTCTACATGTGGCTATCCAGTTTTCCCAGCACCATTTATTGAATAAGGATTCTTTTCCCTAAGCAGTTTTATTCTTAATGGAACCACACCAGACCAATCCAGCTTAACCCTTAAGTAACAAAGTTGTTAATTGTTTTTCAGTTGTTATGGACTCACAAGTTGAGGGTCAGATAACCTGAGTATGTGTGCAACCACAGGTGGAACCTAAGTGCCTGGACCAGGGAGCAGGGACTGAATAAAGAAGCAGACACCACGTGGCAGGATCCAGGATCCAATTGGACTGAGCCCTGACCACACCCCATAGCAGGATCCAGTCAGATTATGTTGTCTGGCATCACCCCATTGCAAGATCCTATCAGATCATGCCCTCTCACTATAAAACCATCCTAGCACCCTTATTACAGACACACTACTTAGGGAACTATCTCCAGTGTGTGTGCTACTTACTTGTGCCAAGTAATAAAAACCCCCTTGCTACAACCAACCTGGCCATGTCTGTTGACTTGCTACCCACCAGACAAATGAAATTCTCTGTTTGGGAGGTAACCATAATTGCCAAAACTTGAAAGCAACCAAGGTGTCCTTCAGTAGGTGAATAGAGAAATAAGCTGTGGTACATCCAGACAATGGAATATTATTGAGTCCCAAAAAGAAATGGGCTATCAAGCCATGAAAAGACATACAAGAAACTTAAATGCATATTACTAAATTTAAAAAGCCAGGCTGAAAAGGCTACATAGCTGTTAATTTCAACTATATAACATTCTTGAGAAGGCAAAACTATAGAAACAGTAAAAAGATCAAGTGATCGCCAGGAGTTAGAAGTGAAGGAAGGACGAATGGGCAGAGCACAAGGGTAGAGAAACTACTTTGCATGATACTATAATGGTGAATACATGTCATTATCAATTTGTCCAAACCTAGAGTGTACGACAGCAAGTGTGAAACCTATTGTAAGCTACAACTTTGGGTACTAACAATGGGTCTATGTAGGTTCATCAGTTGTAGCAAATGTTCCATTCTAGTGGGAGAGATTGGATAGTGGAGGCTACACATGTGTGGAGGCAGAGCATATATGGCAAATCTCTGTATCTTTCTCTCAATTTTGCTGTGAACCTAAAATTTCTCTAAAAAACCAAAATCTATTATTTAAAAAAACACAAAAAACTGGATCTCCTGGATTCAGGTAAGTTCTAATTGTCATCTCACCAGGTTTTTAAAAAAAATTATACATGTCTATTAACTGGGTAATAAAAAATTGAAAAAGAATTGAAGACTGTTAGGTCTTAATAATATTATCTCTGAAAGGTGTATAAGGTTAAGCCTAAATTATTAGGATTTCCTGAAGCTTTTGATGCTGGCGAGAATGCTGCCTTGAGTCTCCTAATTATATAACAGAAGGTGATGTCTTTGAAGACCTCAAGAAAGCAATTGAAGAGGAAGATCAGCTGATGAAATAGGAGTAGAGTTCAAAGGATATCACTACTGGTTTCAGAGATTTGAGAAGAATATAGTCTTAGGGAAAGGGCTAGACTGCGGCTGTTGACTACGAAGTACTCAACAATGGCACAGAAGAACCTCAGAATAACTTCAGCATCCATCTTATCATTGTCTTTGAAGGAGGTTGATCTTTTGGGGAAACGATTTCCCTGAAATTTAATGCTTTCTTGTACTTTTTATCAGATATAGAAGGATGGTCCAAAGCAGTCTTCCCCAGCTTTCCTAAGAAGATCAGAGAAGAGAAGATTGCTTCATTAGTGGCTGCTTGTGGAGACTAGAAGACCACACTCTGCAGTGGGTCCATCAAAAGGAGGTGCTGACACCTCAGGTACACTTGTAGCTTCTCTTCTAGCCAGTTCCTTCCTTTCAAAAAGACTTCTCTTTAGCCGGGCATGGTGATGTATGCCTGTAGTCCCAGCTACTCAGGAGGCTAAGGCAGTAGGATTGCTTGAGCCCAGGAGTTTGAGGTTGCTGTGAGCTAGGATTAGCCAGGCATGGTGATGCATGTTTATGGCTCCCGAGTAGCTGGGCCTATAGACATACGTCACTGTGACCAGATAATTTTTTCTATTGTTAGTAGAGCCAAGGTCTCACTCTTGCTCAGGCTGGTCTTGAACTCCTGACCTCAAGTGATCCTCCTGCCTGGGCCTCTTAGAGTGCTAGGATTATAGGCATGAGCCACTGTGCCCAGCCACAGAATTAGAACTTGGAATGAAACTTCTAAAGAGTCTTCTCCAGCCCACCACCCAGCATAGATATCCACTAATAGCATATCTAGCATTCAGGTTGCTCTGTGCAGATAGCACTAATACTGTGAAAGGATTTGCTCACGAGGAAATTCGTTCCAACCTCCCCACAATGTTGAGACAAGAAGTAGTCTAGATTATTACCATTATCTTGTTTGCAAAGACCTCAGAAAAATGGAACTTTAATATTCCATTTAAACACATTCCATCACTGTTAATATACCATTGATTCAGAACAGCTAACAAATTTTATTTTTTAAAAACTTACTGATTAGTCATCCTCAGTAGTGCAGCTGTTTCTTTCAATTTGTACTTGGGTGTAATTTTGTGAACACTTTACTATGGTCAACTCTCATTATCATAAATTAGTGAGTTATATGCTGTATACCTCAACTACAGCAATCTAGATACTTTGACACAGCAAATTTGTTTTCCTTTTTTGGAAGCATGTTAGGAGAGAAGGAGGAGGGACAAAACGACAACAGAAGAATTCTTAGGTGGAATTCTTTCCTCTAGTTGCTTTACTGTTACTTTTTAAAAATGACAAAGTATTAATAGTATATGAATATTACTCTTTGTAAAACTTTCAAGTAACAAATAATTTTGACATCAAAGTAAGTCTCCTCTTTAAAGCACAGTTAATCCATTCTCCTCTCCTCAGAAGTAATCCGTAGTATTTGAGTGCCTATCTTTCAAACCTCTACTATGCATTCCTCTGCTTATACATATACAGAGACAGCTTTGTGATTTGTTTACATACATGGGATTTTGCTCTATGTATCTTTCTGCCATAGTATGCCTTGGGGCTCTTTCCATGGCAGCAATATAAATCTACTTTATTCATTTTAACAAATTGCAGAGTATGGCTGTAACATAATTATTTTAATCATTACCTTACTAATGGATATTTAGGTTGTTTGCATTTTTAGCTATGCTAAACAATGTTGATAAGAGCAGTTACTTATCCTGAAAATGCAGAGTGTATTAATATGCAGAGTGTATTAATATTAATTATTTGCATTTTAAAAACATTTTTCAAGTCTGAGGGCCAGTGGCTCATGCCTATAATCCTAGCCCTCAGGAAGGCCAAGGCAGGAAGATTGAGAGGACTGCCTGAGGCCAGGAGTTCAAGACCAGCCTGGACAATGTTGTGAGACCTCTGTCTCTACAAAAAATAAAAAAAAAACTAGCTGGGCATGGTGGTGCAGGCCTGTAGTCCTCCTACAGGAGATACTGAGGTAGGAGGATCTCTTGAGCCTAGGCTTTCAAGATTACAGTGAACTATGATGGTGTCACCACACTCCAACCTGAGTGACAAAGACCCTGTCTATAAAATAAATAAATAAACAAACACATTTTTCACGTGGGCTTTGCCCATGTTCAAATGTTGGTCCTTGAGGGTACAATTAATTTTTAAGAAAGAAAATAAATCTTACTGACTTAATTGACCATAATTTTTAATTTCTTTCTTTCACTTTCTTTCTTTCTTCCTCCCTTCCTTCCTGCCTGCCTTTCTTCCTTCCTTCTCTTTTCTTTCTTCCTTCCTTCTCTTTCTCTCTTCTCCCTCTCTTCTTCCCTTCCTTTCTTCCTCTTTCTCTCTTTCTTTCTTTCATCTTTTCTTTTCTTTCTTCTTTCTCAACCCCCTTTTTCCTCCTCTCTCTTTTTTAAACATTCGAACAAATAATACACATAGGATGTTTAAGATTCACTGAAAGAGAATCAATCACAGAGAAGTCCTGCATCATTTCTCCCTCATCCATAAGCTAATGACTGTAACGGTAGGTAAAGTATTTGTTAAGCACTGATTATGTGCCAGGCTTTGTTGTCAGCATTTTATACATATAAATATTAACTTAATTCTCATAGGAGAATTAGGAAGTAGGCACAGCTGTTATCCCTATTGCTAATGTAGAAATTAGCAATAATTTCAGAGATTACTCTGATAGTGAAAAAGTAAGAGAACCTCCATGTGGTTCTCAAAGGCGTGGACTTTGAGGCCTTACCCCTTGTGTGGTAAAAGGGAGCAGGTGCCCATGGCTCCCAGGCAGGAACTGCTCCATTCTTTATGGGGGGTCCAAGTTAGGGTGAACAGTGCCCCTGCTTGCCTGGGACTTTCTTGGTTTTAGCATCGGAAGTACTATGTCCCACTCCACCCCTCAATCCTGGGCAAATCTAGATGGTGGTCACCTTAGTCCAAGGAGTATTTATTTGAGGGTGGGAATGTATCTGAAGCAGGCAGTTGATATCCCTATCTCATAGTCATCAAAGAATGTTGACAGGACCTTCATTCTGAACTATGCAAGTGAATACCTTTGTAAATCCAGCCATGTAAGGTCAAGGCTGCTGCCTTCTCTCCAAAAGGTCACTAGGGTACCCCCTATGGGACAGGAAAAGATTAAAAGGAGAAGAGGCCTACACCTAGATTGTATTCTAATATATCGGGGAACTAAGGATGCTGAAGAGTTACCTAATTACACAAATTTTATGATGACAAAAGTTCCTTTCCTTTTTGGTTTTCAGTGTCAGTCAATTTATATGTAATGTCCTGCCTCTATCCATGACAGATCTACAAAATATCCTGATTTTCCTTGTTTCAACTACAAGACAATAGTCCAAGCTACGGCATTATCAGTGTTGCACAGATTTAAGGTTATGTGTGTTTGTATGTCTGGGATATCTGAAATCAACCTCATTTCACCAAAGATGAAATGTCCCTTTAAGATAGAATTTTAAAAAACAAAGATTGCATTTTTTTCTTGAACAGTCTATCAATCTTGATGTATTTAGAGTTGCAAATAGAACAACTTTTTTTTTTTTTTTAATTCAGTTACAAATTGTAAAGGGAACAGAAAACCAGGAACCAGTCATGTTTCTTAGCAGATGGTGGGTGCCAAGACAGAGAATGATGGAATGATTGTCTTTACAAAAAGCAACGCAAGACATAGGTCTATTTGGTAAGATTTTATAAAGCCTGCCATAAAAATGATCTCATTTGAAAATTACTCCAACTAAGAAATGATGCTAAAAATGGCTTGCTTCCAGAAATAGAAACATAAGAACAAACTAATTTTCACCTTGTAATACCAGTTTAGCTCTGAAATTGTGCTTAATGTAGCACTAAGTGGCAGAGTGAGTGACGTTGACCAAGCAGCATGGACAGAAGTCCAATGAAGCTCAGGGCTACAGTACAAGGCCACTGATATTGTAACAATTTGTTTCTTTTATGATTTAAAACAAAAAGTGATTTTTATGCACCAGGGTATCTAATCTATTATGACATTCATCCTTTACGAGTCATCATTTTCCTTGGAACGTGCTATACTATGTAATCTGAGCAATAAGAACACCAGAAACTAACTCTGGGAATGTGGTGGGAGATGTGGACCTGAAAACACTGGAAACTCTTTGTCCCCAAGGCAGGGGACACTGGACAGTGAGATAACACTCTCTTTAAGAGATGGGGACATTCCGAACTGTAGTCAGACAAATACCTTACAAAATTTTCCACCTCAGACTTTTTGATGAAACAACTAAGGAATGAGATATGTTCCCTGATACCTTCTATTTGCTAAGCCAATGAACTTTCTGATTCTCTTCAATAGATATTTATTGAACATCTGCTACATGACTTACTGGTGGACCCCTGGAGAGCAGTGTTGAAGATGATCTGGCCTCTTCCCTAGAAGAACTTATGTCTTTCTAAATTTATCTCCTACTGCTCTTACCCTTGCTCACTTTGTTCCTGCCACTTGGTCTTTGCTCTTCCTCAGCCAAGCCAAGCACTTTCTTGTTTTAGCAATTTTGCATCTACTGTTTCTTCTATCAGAATAGCTATATAGCTATAGCTATTGAATAGCTATATAGCTATTCTATATAGCTATTCCGATGGAAGAAACAGTAGAGCTCTGGCAAGAGAGACCTTTCCTGACCCACCATGTAAAAAAGCATGTACATGCACACACATACACATACATACTCACAGACACACACCCCTTTCACTAGTCTCTTATCCTATTTCACTTTTTTAATGTTCATTTTAAAAATCACATGTAACATATATGTATATTTAATTTATTTAACGTCTTTGCCTACTATCATGTAAGTTCCATGAAAGTAGAAAATTTGTCTCTTTCATTTATTGTTATATCCCTGGTGACTATAACAGTGCCTGGCACATTGTAGATATTCTGTGAATAATTGTGGAGAGAATGAATGAATGAAGTGTGCAAATAGACTGCTCTACGATTTACAGAAGATTGCTTTAGCTCAGTGTTTCTGTGTTCCTAAATCCTGAAGGTCATGAATCAAATTTGAAGTGCCCTCAGAAAACTTCAAGGTTTATAGTTTTATTCTGTGTCCAGCAAATGACTTATGGCATGTGTGAGGGTAAATGATCAGGTCTCCATTTCCCTCCCACCTCTTTTCCTTTTCTGCTTCAATGGCAACAACTCTGTTTTTAGCAGGGCTATATAGCAGCCTTCTACATGAGATTTCTTGTAAAGACAGGGTTTCCTAAGCTAACCAACAAGAAACAAACAAATACCAGATAACAGAAAAAAGAAAAGCAGTAGTTTGGGGGTTTAGGAAGGTTAATTTTGGGGATTATGGTAAAGGAGGTTAAGTCTTTGCTTTATCACATCTCTCACCATTTCTCAGTAACCAGGAAGAAGTGTCTGCACTAGGTAAGTGAGTCATTCCTGGAGTCTTATGAAGACTCAGCGTTCTCCAGTACAGAATCTGGGTAGGGTGGGGTGGAGACTATAAAAGAAAGGAAGAGTTTAATGATTTAACTATTTCAGAAAATAATCCTTAAAGGGAATGTGATGTGAGGAAATTTTAATCTTAATTACTTATATTTCAATGTTAAAGAAGTTGAGTCAAATGCAAGTCTTTGTTAACATACACAAGATCTTTCCCGAAAAAATTCTTATCTTTAGAGACCAAATTGACATCATTGGCATGGAGGCTGTTAGAAAAACAACAGCACCTAAGATTTAAACAATAAAAAATTGTTTGGATTCTTACCAGTTGTTCAGTGTTGACTGTTGAAATGAACAGCTGTGAGCTCTGTGCTCATAGTTTTCACATGGCCTACATGTCCTTGGGAGAATCCTACAGTTGTCATTTAAACAAACATATCTTTGTCATGTTGGGAGAGGCGTCTAATTAAATTCTGTGGGAGTGGTGTGATCCTGGGTTTGGACTAGGCAATTGGGAGCATTTAGTACAGTTCAGAGCACTGTAGGGATGAAGGTGCTCTCTGTCCTTGGCATCCACTTTTTGAACCCTCTGAACTCTGAACATACATGTAGTGTTGGTGCCCCGCTGAGGGGAATGAGTACATCAGCCACCTGTTTGGCAGTGTTGTGTGCTTAGCACAGTGCTAAATACCATAGGAGGAGGATTTAACAACAACAAAATGTTATTATCTCCCTGATCCTCTTCCTGCTGCCTTATTGGTGGTGTCAAACTTGCTGGAAGAGAAGCTTGTTCATTTTTTGGATTACTTTGCTGAACTCTGGCTCCTAAACTCCAACTCTGTTTCAGTAATTTTTATGTTCCTCAGGAACTGCCTTATTGCCTTCAGGGTCTACCCACTTTCATGTATTTTGTACACATCTTCGGCAAATCACTAAAAGTAGATTTGAAGAGAATTGGATTTGGAATCAGAAGATTTGGACTCTAGGTTTGGTTTAATGCTTACTCTACCGACAAATACAGGTGCCTCTGTAGTTACAATGGAGTTATGGCCTGATAAACCCATCATAAGTTGAAAATATTGTAAGTTGAAAATTCCTTTAATACACCCAACCTACCCTAACCATTATAGCTTAGCCTAGCCTGTCTTAACCATGCCCAGAACACTTACAGTAGTCTCCAGTTGGGCAAAATCATCTGGCAACACAGTACACTGTAGAGTTTTGGTTGTTTACCCTTGTGATTGTGGGGGGACTAGGAGCTATGGCTCACTGGCACTGCCTGGCATTGCATACTTTATTGTACTGCTTTCTACTGAATGTGTATCACTTTTGCAATATCGTAAAGCCCAAAAATGATTCAGTTGAACCATCATAAGTCAGGAACTATCTGTAGTAATAACACCCCCACCACTGAATTGTGGTTGGGATCAAGTGAGATCATGTATGTAAAAGCCATTTGTAAAGGGTAAAGATCAATATAAAATAAAATATTATTGTTATTATGCTCTATTTTTATATGCACCCCTCTCAATAATAAATATTGTCTATAGAATAGAGTTCCCATGCAATAGGTAGTGTGTTATAAGCTGTTTTCTAGAGTATGGTCCCATACCTTCTATATGAAACCTGTTCTACAGGAAACCCAAGCTTTTCACAATTCCCAGAAGAAAGGCTTATTTTTTTCATATCTATAATCTTTGTATGATTTTTTTTTCTCATCTGGGAGAGATAGTCATAGAGATGGAAACTTTTTGTCTTCTGAAGGATTCTGTTGAATTCTGCATAAAACCTCCCCTGGAGAATGGATCCATTTGGAGAATGTATTCTATTTTCTACTTACTTTTTAATTTATAAAGTTCTTTCTTGTATGTCATTTCTTTTTAACTTCACAACAGCGGTGAGACACATGTATTATTATTCTGCTTGTAGATGAGAAACGTGTGACTCAAAAAAGTTTAGTGACTCAACCAAATTTATGGAGACAACAAAAACAGAGCCAGGCCTCAAACCCAGATCTTCGGATGCCAAAGCCTGTGTTCTTTCTTCTGCAGCACAGCTGCCATCTGGAACCTGGCAAGACATTTTACTTTATTTTTTTGTGTTTCTCTTTAGTCAGGGATAACTTTGAAAACACTTTATTTATTTATTTATTGGCAGAGTCGCTTGCTCTGTTGCCAGGGCTAGGGTGCCTTGGTGTCAGCCTAGCTCACAGCAACCTCAAACTCCTGGACTCAAGCAATCCTTCTGCCTCAGCCTCCCAAGTAGCTGAGACTACAGGATGTGCCACCATGCCAGGCCAACTTTTCTATTTTTAGTAGAGACAGGGTCTTGCTCTTGCCCAGGCTGGTCTCGAACTCCTGGACTCAAGTGATCCTCTTTCTTTGGCCTCCCAGAGTGCTAGGATTACAGGTGTGAGCCACCACACCTGGCCCTGAAAATACATTAAAAAAATTAAGTCACGGAGGTCATTTTTTCTTTTCACTATGCTGTAACTTGGTATCTTGAATAGGTAATATGATAAAGATGAAGTGCCATATAAGGCTCTCTGTGTATACTTCTGCTAAGATGCTCTTGTTCTGAATTTTGTTATGGAGTCTCAGGGAATACATTCATTGCTGCTCCCACACCACTCAAATAGTCACAGGAAACATGCTTTGACAAAAAATGTATCTTTCTTTAAAATACCTTTTAAAATACCTTCAACTAGTGGGTGGCTCCTAGTTCAAGATGGCAAAGTGAGCACACTTACTTATTCCTCTCTCCCAGGACTAATGTAAAATAATATCCAAAGGATAAAAAAAGATATAGACTACAGAAATGAAGAGATTTGTAGGTGGTAATAGAAGAAAGGAGGGAAAGCAGTTGCTTTAAGAGGTTTATAAGTGGAGCAGAGAGGAAGGAGAGGCCACAGCAGGACTCTGGAGTATAAGAGAAGGAGACATCTAGGATAGAAGTCACGGAGTTTCCCTGAAGAACCCTGGAGAAACTTTGGATTCAGAGCTGGAACATTAATTCAGGATGTCCAACAACCAACTAGTAGGAGTTCCAGAAAGACAAAACACTCATGATAGAGGGAAGGGAGATCTTCAAAACCAAAGGATGGATAAAGAGACAAGTAGGATAAGGAAAAAAGACCCATATTTAGGGACCTCATTGTGAAATCTCAGAACATCAAAGATTTAGAATGAGAATTTACGTCCATGCATATTTACTTGAGGATGTATGCCAGTAAAATGAGGGTGAAAACCAAGAAAGAGGAAGATGTAGGATTGGGTAGTAAGGAATTTACCCTTGTCCCCAAAGAAGTCTGGCCTTTGCCTTGAGCTTCTGGGAGGTCATCATTAAACCCTTGGAATGCTGTGCCTGATAGAACTACTGTGTTTCCCTGAAAATAAGCCCTAGCAGGATTTCTAAGCATTTGCGCAATATAAGCCCCACCCCGAAAATAAGACCTAGTGATGGGCGTGGCTATGCAGTGTATCTGCACAACCCATGCATTTCGTCATGGAGCAGTAAAGAAGACGAGCAGCCCTTCTCATCTGCCCTATGAGAGTTCCGTTGCTCGACATGAGAGATTGGGGCCAATGGTTCTAAAGGAAATAGAGTCGCAAGAAATTCAGTATGGAATTTGGGGTTTGGAGAGTTATGATGATGTTCCAGAAGAAGACGACTTAACTATATTTGAATAAATGTAGATTGCTGTACTGTACTTAAAAAAAAATAACACATCTCCTGAAAATAAGCCCTAGGGTGTCTCCTTAAGGAAAAATAAATATAAGACCCTGTCTTATTTTTGGGGAAACACCATATCTTTATTTGCATAGGAGCCTTTGGCTAGCTAGACAGTAACAATGTGACTTAGGATGGGGCTTTGATCTGTTCCAAAAATGTGATTTAGGGGGAAGGCTTTGAGCCAACCAAATAGTAATAGTGTTATCTAGGAAGGTGGCTTTGGGTCACACCTTGAGAGGCAGGAGACTGAAACTGGTCTTATGGACAATCAGTCATGTTTACTCATGGAGCCTTGATAAAAACTCTGAACGTGGAGGCTCTGCTGAGGTTCTCTGGTTAACAAGAGTCTGTACTTACTGTCGTATATCAATGCTGAAAAAGTAATGAGTTCCGGGGATAGGACAATGAATGCTCTGCATTTGCTACTTCCCCAGACTCTGCTTCATGCACTTCTTCCCTTGGTTGATTTTAATTTATGTACTTTCTTTGCAGTAAATCTTAACTGTGAGTATAATAGCTCAGAGAGTTCTGTGAATCCTAGCAAATTATCAAAACTGATTATGGTTTGTATAGTCCTCCCAAACTTGCCATTGATGTCATAGATGAGGGTGGTCTTGTGTGTTTCCTCTGACTTTGCAATTGTCTTATCTCTTTTCAGGGATACACAAACAATAGTACTTGTTTAGTGTGATAATAAAGCAGTATTCAAGGATGACAGTTGTGCAGTAGGCCAAGAAGGAAATCAGTCTAGCTTAGCACAGAGATCAGCAGACTCATAGATGACTATTTTCAAGGAATATATTCCAGATAATAGCTGCTGTTAATGAGAATTTGTAATATTTTAGGATATGGTAGAAAAAGCCTATGAATCTTATCTTAAGAAGGCAACAAAGAATAACCAGAAACTCTAGATAATTCAAAACATTTATGAGAATGTCATGTTCCAAATATGAAATAATTTAAAACATGATTATTCTTTAGCAATTGGTAAAATACAAGAGAGGAAGATCTATTTAACCTTGGCATTAGTTTATTTTCCTTTGAGTGGCACAAGGATTATAAGATCAGAAATGGAGTCAAGGGAATATAATTATTATCACTTTCTGGCTCTGTGATGAATAACGAGATAAATAGTCATAATGGTATAACACTTGTTTATTGGTTATCAGCTTTTAAAATAAACCCATGCACAAAGCAGGGAGGGTTAATCATGATTAGAAAAAGAATGTAAATATGCTCAGCTTTCATGCCTTAAAGTAAAGCTCTAGCTGACAGATTTTGAGAGATGAAAAGTAGATGGGGAAGGGGCAGGAATGGTGAGCACGCAAATACCCTCATTTCATGAAATGAGTCAAGAGAATCTGTTGAAAATTGATGGAAAAATTAAATAGTGATGACAAAAGTGACCTTGTAGAGCAGTGTGAAAGAGAATGTTCTATCTGGAAAAAAACAAAAAAAGACAAAAACAGAACAAAACAATTTAATCCACTTCACTGTGAACAAAAATATCCATTCTAGGTAAATTATAGACCTGTTAAATATGAAAAAATATGAAAGGCAAAACAGTAAGGCTTTAGAAGACAATGCAGAAGAACAGATTCATAATGTCTGTGTGAGGGAATGATTTTTACATATATTGAACATTAAGAAACACCAACCCTAAATATAAGGATTGATGAATTTGATTATGGTAAAATTAAGAATATTAAAAATAAAATAAGAAGGCCAGGTGCAGTGGCTCATGCCTATAATCCTAACACTTTGGGAGGATCACTTAAACCCAGGATTTTGAGGTTGCAGTGAGCTATGATTGTGCCACTGCACTCCAGCCTGGGCAACAGAATGAGATCCCGCCTCAAAATAAATAAATAAATAAGTAAATAAATAAGTAAATAAATGAAAAATTAAAATACAAATAAGATGAAATAGTAAAAAGGCAAGCCACAGATTTGGAGATATTTGTAACACGTATTTAATAGATATCTGTTACAGCCAACAAAGAACCGTAACAGAATATGTGAAGAACTCATAACACTGAGTGAGAAATGCAACTCAATAGAAAAATGTAGAAATAGACTCAACAGCCACTTAAAAACAGGGTACATCTAATTGATTGATAAACATTTGATAAGATGCTTAATCTCAGTCATCAGAGAAATGCAAATTAAAATTGCAAAGAAATCTACTGCACACTCATCAGAATGGCTAAAATTTAAAATAATGGAAAATACCAAGGATTGCCAAGGATGTGGAACACCTGGAATTCCCACATGCTGCTGGTGGGAATGGAAACTAGTTTAGCAAATTTGAAAAGCAATTTGGCTTTATCTACTAAAATTAAAGATACTGTACCTTGTGGCTTAGTTTTTCTCTTGGGTATATATATCCAAAAGAATTACATGTCTGTGTGTAGCAGGAAACATTCATGAAAAAGTTTATAACAACTTTATTCATGATAGCCTAAACCTAGAAACAAACAAAATGTCCATCTTTGGGAGAATGGATGAATAAATTGAGGTAAGGTTCTAACAATGAAATTCTATATAGCTGTGAATATGAATGGGCTACAACTGAATGCTACAGTATGACTGAATCTTGTAAACATAACATCGAGCCACGAAAAGCCTGATGCAAAATAGTGCATGATTCCATTTACATAAAATTCAAAAACAGGCAAAACTATAGTCTTAAGTGGTGCATTTTTGGATGACAAAAGTATAAAGAAAAGCAAAGAAGTGATTATCACAAAAGTCAAGAGAGTTAATATTTTAGGAAAAGGGAGTGAGCTCTGCCTAAGAGAGGCATGTGGGGACCTTCTGGGGGACAGTTCTCCTCTATGTGACCTGAGTAGCCATTACAGGGAGGTTTGCTTCGGAATACATCCAGGCTTTATGTATTTTTTTTGATGTGTGACCTATATCACAGACCAAAAAGAGGATTTAGTAGTTTAAGTTGAACTGATAGTTTGAGAAAATTATTAAAATGATAAAGGCAACCAATAGAGAAACTAAAAATAGTGCTATAACTGCTACAAATTGAGACATGCAGAGAGATGTAATGAGTTAAGTTCTCTTCTGTAGTCATATAAAGTTAGTAAGAAAATCTCCAAATTGATGCATATATTAAGCAGAAATAAGAACCAAACTATAAAAGTGTTGTTCTTTGTTCTGTAATTTCCTTCTTAAAATAATGTATGCTTATTAATTTTATAATCAGGAAATCTATCACCTTATATTTACATTTTTAAATTTTAAAAAAATCTATATGACTGGACATAGATTATAAGCAAATTTGTTGGCTGAGTTAACTTTGAGAAATTTTAATTTTTCAGTGAACTATTTTGTACTGCTCTAAATATTTATTGGAACTATTTTATATTTCAATAAAAATGTCAAATCGTCTGTTTTCTCTGTTTAACTTTTCATTTCACTTGTGAGAAATTTGAGGCTACAAATAAAGAGATTCAATGACTTTTGATTTTAGTAGCAAAATCTCATTTGTACCATTGTTTGTAACTGTGATAGTGAGAAGAGTTGTTTATTGTTGGAAGTGGACCTTTTATCTTTCCTGACTTCATAGCATTTTAAAGGCATTTGTATTAATAAATAACATAATGTTGAACAGCTTTCATAAACCACCCTCACCAACACCCCCAGAAAACCAAACAAACTGAAATCTCTAAATCGCTATGAAAACTCAGCATGATGGTCTCTCATAAGAACTAATCTAAGGAAACAATGTCCTCATCACTCACTATTTCAGGGGTGCTGCACTGTATTTAGGTGAAAGTGTAACTTATTAATAATATCAGGCACTCACATTTTATCCAGTGGTTTTTTAACAGTGAGATTAAGAAACCTACAAGTCATTTTAATGATCAATTGAAGTGCATTTGAATTCACTGATAAATCACACAAAATAAAAGTTGCTTTTCAAATAGGGAAGGTATCTATTTTTTAATTGCTTGTCTGCATTTACTTTTTTTAGATTAGTATTTTTTTTAAAATAGAAGCAGATTTAGCCTGAAAAAGGTATGCAAATTTTCTTTCCAAAAGGGCTTTATCAAAAAAAAAATACCCTTAAAAAAAGTAGTATGAAATAGGCAAATATTCTTCCAATTAAAAGGAAAGGAATTCAAAAGTTGAGGTTCCACATTGTTACGCTAACTTGGAACTATTTTGGTCTCATTTCAATTGTTAACTATATGTCTGCTTATAATGTCTCAATACTTTTGAGTATTGACAATAAAAAGAATAAAGATACTCATTTACAACATACATGGGAGCCACACCAACATTCGCTCTTAGTTCGGCCAGGTCACTGAGAGCCTCTGGTCTGTCCTGTTTTGGTTTGGTGGGCTCACCTCTGTCCTTGTGAACACTTTCAATCCACGTCTCCAAAGAAAGGTCTTTTTAGTCCTCCTATACTAAAAGCATTGATTAGGTCTTCTTTCTCTAAGAAGACTGCATTTTAGGTATGGGACTTAGAAAATAACTATTTATAGGCATAAAAGTCAACCTATCTGTTTTTAAAACAGGGCTGACAACCAGCTGGAGGCCTAAGTTCAACCTACAAGTGTATACTCTACATTAAAATCAGTTCTGAGTCATCTGCCCTGCATGTTTGGCATCCCTGTTTACAGTACATCTTGAGCCTTTTCATGTCGCAATGCAATTGATAAACAGTATGGGAAAGAAAAAAACCCACCACCTGATCTTGGTTGACAAAATGTGCACCTTATGTGTAGTGAAGGGATATTTTGGAAAGTCTTGAGCAATTATTTAAAATGCCTCTGTGTGTATGCGTATGCGTGCTTGCATGCTTTATATAATATTTAATGATTCATGCTCTAAGGGGGTGTGTTTTTCTCTCTTAAAGAGCTGGCAGCTGGCCCATCCTCTCAGAAATGGGAAATTTCTTGAGCTAATTTGTACAAGCAGACTATGTTTTTAGACCTCGAAGCTGTGACTCTTTGTCCAGACAGTAATGCCAATTATCTGTGGATATCCCTATTTGGAAAAGGCTCCAAAAAATAACAAAAAGCTAGGTCTTTTTTATTAGCCTGTTTTGCATATGAGCTTTCAGGATAATTGTATATTCATGTCAGTTCTAAAGCAGAAAGGAGTTATTTAAAGAGATGACCTGATTCTCTTGACAAAGAAAATAATGTAGCTGCAACCCATTTTCTGAAAATTTGGCCTTGGCTTTGAGTGCAGTATGGAAGGTGAAAACTTTTGGATTAAATCCCTTTACTCTAGGACAGTAAGGTTTGGGACAGATCATTTACTCTTTCTGTATGTTAGTTTTCCAATCTGTTCAGTGAGAATCAAAACATTTATGTACTTTTCTCCTTACAGGAAAATAAAGTATTGGTGATTGATTTGAAGACACAAATCAGTGCAGATGGATTTATTCTGTTTGAAAGGCTAAGCCAAGCACCATCTTCTAGTCTGTTCCCTCCTTACAAGACCAGTACACACCTTTGTGGCCATCACATTTTTCACTGGCAGAGAAAAGATCTGTATCTGTGATAAGGATCCTGACATAAATTTTTGTGCCACGTGCAGCTCAGTTAACCAGGAAATAGGCAAAATAAAGACAGACTTTGTGAAAATTACATTTTGTGCTTTTGAAAATATAAGAAGGCAGCATTTTCTCAGACAGAGAAAGCATGCACGAATGGCACTAGAATGACCTGCTAGAAGAGTCACAAACAGGGAAGGTAAAGAAGTTGCAGCATGCACTCTTCTGAGAGTCTTTAAAACAGACAAATAAAAACAAATAAAACTAAGTAAAAAAGGTATCTGCCAAACCGAAGCAGGAGGATTGGTTCTGTCACTATTTTATGAAGAGGTCCTTTTAGTTTATAGCAGGCTGGTGCATGTTATTAGGTTTACCACCAATTAACATAGGAAGTGCCAACCTAAATGCCAAGCTGTGAACTATGTGTTGGGAACTCAAAAGTGAATAAGAAACAATTTTTCCTCTCAAGGTCTTCTTAACCTCCCATAGGAGAGAAATACATACAAATAATTACAATATTATGTGATAAGTGCTGGACTAGTAGCAAAAGCATGCGCTGTGATTACAAATTTTGCCTGCGGTGGTTGGGACTGAAGAATTAATTATCTGTGCTTGGCCTTGAAGACTGAATGGAGGTTCGGCAGGGGAGATCATTCTAGGAAGAGGACACAGCCTGAACAAAGGCGTGGAGAAACGGATGTCAGTGGTTTATGGGGAATGTCTTAGAGGAGAGGAAAGAGTGTTTGGGGATCAAGCAGACCAAAGTAACCCTGCTACGCAGCCATTCACTGGCTTATATGATTTGGGATACATTACTAGGCTCTCTGAACCTCAATTTCTGCATCTGTAATATGGGGACATTATCTATCTTGGAAAATTGTTATGATAATTAAATGAAACAAGAAATGTAAAAGATCTGGAACAGTACAAGGGCATTAAATGGTCACTGTTACAATAACACTCATCTCTCAAAGACCAAAATATACCCAGATTTTCCTTATACTCATATTGAAGAAATTGTGAATTTTTGTATGTGTACAGAAGTGCAGTTTCTGTTAACCAAAGGCAGAAAATCACTTTTGAAAGCATGATATTTCCCCTCAAAGGTAATGTGGCATATTAATGAATATGTTTTATGTGTGAGCTGGGATAAGTGTCATTCCACCATGTTTGTCTTTTTCATTTTTGTATCCCTGCACTGGGTACCATACCCGGTACCCAGGAGATGTTTACAGAAATAAACGCTACATGAAATAGTGGGTAGCGCTTTCATTGGTTCTCTCAAACACATTTTTTTTTTTAATGGAGGAGAACAATTTTATTTTATTTTATTTTTTTGAGACAGAGTCTCACTTTGTTGCCCAGGCTAGAGTGCCGTTGCGTTGGCCTAGCTCACAGCAACTTCAAACTCTTGGGCTCAAGTGATCTTCCTGCCTCAGCCTCCTGAGTAGCTGGGACTACAGGCATGCACCACCATGCCTGGCTAACTTTTTCTATATATATTTTTAGTTCCGGCTAATTTCTTTCTATTTTTTTAGTAGAGATGGGTGTCTCACTCTTGCTCAGGTTGATTTCGAACTCCTGACCCTTAGTGATCCTCCTGCCTCAGCTTTCCTGAGTGCTAGGATTACAGGCATGAGCCACCGCGCCCGGCTGGAAAACAATTTTAGATCCTACAATTTCCTTTTGAAAACCAAGTTCCCAAACCACGTGGAAAATTGAATATGTTTAAATTGATGTGGCATCAGCTCGTGGAGAGGATTATGCTGCTCCAAAATGTGTGACTGCAGGATGCATTGATCCAACCTGTAATTATAATTGTAAACAGTTATTATATCTGTGGTTATTAATATGACACTTTTAGTAGCTATAATTGTGGAGGTCAACCTAATGTTATATCAATAAACCAGGACTGGAATATCTTATGTGTTCACTTCATACTTTTTCTTCTTAGAACTTTATTTAGATGCCAGAGATGGTAAAAAAAATCCAGCACTTTTTGGTTTCCTAAGGAGCCCTTCTTACCTTTATCCTCGGTCCAATTGCATATGCTTCTGAGAGGTCATGTCCCCACTGTTCTTTCCAGTTTTAATTAAGAGAGTGGATAATAATGGAGATGATTGCATGTAGGTTGGCTCAAGCTTGTGAAAATGACACTTATTTTCTGACTTAAAAATGCTAGATTGTGGAAGGAAAAATCAGCGTGGATGCACTTGAACTTCCTTGTCACGTAATGCAGCTACAAACTCAAAGCAGAAATTATCTCTTCTGCTGGCTCCTAAGCAGAACTGTGCCTAAGTCATGCCACACAAAGGGATTTCCATCTTAACTTTCAAAGTCCTATGGAAAAGGGGATTTACTGCTATCCTTGAAAATCTATTCGTTCTTCAAGAATTTATTTGATTGACATTCTAAATAAAAATTTTGTAATATTACAAATTTAGCCTGAGTCCTCTTGTGTTTTCCTTAGTACAAAAGGAAAGAAAAAAAATATATATAGCCAACACTTTTTTTGTTGTAATTAATTATTTAGCCTAAATTTAGATTCCTTCAGCTGGTAGAGAGTTGGAAAATCCATTTTTTCGTAGACTTAAAAACTAGGGAGTTTAGTTGAGAATTTATACTCTGTAGTTTTAATAGGTTCCCTGGCTTGTTCCCAAACTTGTACCCACTTTTAGTTAAGACATTTGTTATTTTAGCTGTTGCCTTTAAGATTCATAGCTGTTACTATCCTAGTCCTTCACATTCAATTGTTCTTTTTTAATCATTGTCATTTTTTCACTGAGTAGCTACTGTTATGTTGGACATCTAAATTTGCTAGTTTCCACTCTGGGAGGCCAAGGCGGGTGGATTGCTCAAGGTAAGGAGTTGGAGACCAGCCTGAGCAAGAGCGAGACCCCGTCTCTACTATAAATACAAAGAAATTAATTGGCCAACTAATATATACAGAAAAAATTAGCCGGGCATGGTGGCACATGCCTGTGGTCCCAGCTACTCGGGAGGCTGAGGCAGGAAGATCGCTTGAGCCCAGGAGTTTGAGGTTGCTGTGAGCTAGGCTGACGCCATGGCACTCACTCTAGCCTGGACAACAAAATGAGACTCTGTCTCAAAAAAAAGAAAATAAATAAAATTGCTAGTTTTGTAAGCAAAAAGAAAAAAAAAGGAAGATGACCTAATGATCAGTCTCATAAGTATTTATTGAGCAACTACCACGTACAAAGCAAAGGTTCAATTATGTGTGGAAAGAAATCTAAGGGTAGCATATCCAACAATAGCATTTCAAAGATTCACTGTGTACTGATTAGGTATAATTTTCTATTTGTAAGTAATGTTTTTTCTTTTTTTCATTTTTCGAGACAGATCCCAGGCTAGAGTGCCCTGGCATCAGTATAGCTCCCAGAAACCTCAAATTCCTGGGCTCAAGTAATCCTCTTGCCTCAGCCTCCTGAGTAGCTGGGACTACAGGCACTAGCCACCACACCAGGTTAATTTTTTCTATTTTTAGTTTCCTGGCTAATTTCTTTCTATGTTTAGTAGAGATGGGGTCTCACTTTTGCTGACTCTGGTCTTCAACTCCTGACCTTAAGTGATCCTCCCGTCTCGGTCTCCCAGAGTGCTAGGATTACAAGCATGAGTCACCGCTACCAGCCTGTAAGCAATGTTTTATATGGTACCTAATTTTACAAATTAACTTGTTTGTAAATCATGTGATTAGTTCAACTGCCCAAAAGAATTCAACCATTGGAAATGTCCTTGAGAAAGGAAAAAAGAAAAAAAGAATTCAATAAGCAATTTTCCTATGACTTGTTGGTTTAAAAAGTAAAAAAGTTGTGCCCACTTATTGAAAAATAGTTAAATGATATGGAAATCTATACAATAAAAACTGAAAGTTCTTCCCTTACCACCTGGAGTAAACTGTTAACAACTTTTATTTTATTCCAGACCTCTCTCTTTTTTCTTTATTTTGCATATGCAATGAAATTTGCAAATTTTTTTTAAGGCTAGTCAAGTGAAGGTTTTTTTTTCCACTCAGAATTATGTCATGAACAATTCCTTTATATACAGAATATTTTACTTTTGAAATCAAGAAGACTCAACATGTCCACTCTTAAACAGTAGTCTTTTTAAAAGTCCCTTCCCACGTTCAATTGCTTTTTAATTGAGTACTTTTTCAAAATTAGTTTTGATTGTGGTAATTGCCCAAAAGCATTAAAAGAAGGCTTATATTCTCAGAACACTTTCATTTAAAACCATCTTTTAAAGAACATAAGGTACATGCAGTAACCACATGATTTTAGCACAGTGGGATGAAAATAAAACAAAAATAGTTACTCAAACGTTTTAGCTAAGCTGTACCAAATAAGAACCAACTTAGCATCCCCAATAAAAAAAAGAAAAGAAAGAAAGAAAGAAAAAAAACCTTTCTCCCAGGGAGCACAGATGTGCCACTGCTGATAAGAAATGATGTTGGTCCATCTTCATCTTAGGAAAAAAAACATAAAGTTAGAAATTTCTACAAATAAATTTATCCCCCCCTTAAATTTTCCTTAAACTTTTATCATCATTTGCTACTTATTTGCTGATGAGCACAGGAGACCGAATGAATAGGTAGCATACAAATATTAATAGAAAATCTCTGAAATAACTCATTGTGTTTAGTTTAACAACCATTCAGTTGAGGCTGAGTATAACATATGTGCAATAGAGTCTTATTTTCTGCTAGTAAAAGTTCTGGCTTCCAGGGCAGTCATAAATATATCAGCATTTTATAAGTTTCTACAAAAGACATTGAATTTTAGGGGTTTTACCATCTAACAAACTTGAGAACACTGTCATTTGGCCAAAATTCTGCAATGAAATCGAAATGCTTATTGCTGCCTCTAAAGTGAAGAAGGGAGTTAGACTGGGTAATACCCAAAGTCTCTTCTCAAGAACACTTGGTTCTTAAATTTATTGTAAACGCTTTATATTTATTTTCCCCAGATACAGAAAAAGCAAAATCTACGTCTATAAATACCAGTTTATTGAGAAATTCAAGTATTGATTCCATTGCTAGTAAGGGTGTTTTTTGGTATCTTTTTTGTATCTTCTAAATTTTAGATATATCCCTACTAAAGGAAAAATATTAATAACATGTGCATATGAACATACAAAAATGTAAACCTGGTCTTTTCAGTTTGAATTATAAATGTATTTACTCCTTTATTCCTTCATATGGTAAGCTCTATTAGTGAACCTAAAATGTTATGAAATTTGATTTATCTGAAACATCAAGATAGCTATTTTAAAGCTCTGTGCATTTGTACCTAAAAATTATGAAGTATAAACAGGATCAGCCTATGGAAATTTAGGCTTTATTTTCTTGTGGCATGGAAGGTGAACATGAAAGTCTTAGGAAAATACGAGGTTTTCTCATTTTCCCACCTCCACATAAATATATTACCCATTGTATATCAAAATCTAAAGTGGTAATTGGTAATCATTTGGAATGGATTGGTGAGATGTGTGGGAATCTTATTATTTTATCTGTTAAAAATGACCAATGAAAATGCTTTAAAACTACATAAGACAAATAATACACATATATATTTAAAAATGCATAAAACTAATTTTTATAATTTCTTTGTTACATAATATTAGGATCTGACTGTAGACTATCTTGTTTACTTCCTGTTTTTTGTAGTTGGGAGAAGGAGAGGTCAACAAATGGTTGCCCTTAGCATTGCTAAAGTGATCAAGTGTTGTCATGGTCTGTACTGATAGAAATTTAAGTGGAGTATTCTGGGTGCTCAATCTGAACCATGGTTAAGCCATTTTATACTGATGAGTGATTTTTATATAGTAGGGGATCAGAGTGCAAAACTGCATTGTCTCTCCATTTCTACCTTTGGAAAGTATTTTGATGATTACCTGAAATGGTTAAAAAAAAAAAGGCTTCTATTAATAGATCTGGGAGAATTAAACCAGACTGAAGGATCAGACTGTCTCTTTATCAAATGTACTAGCCATATATTCATTTATTATTAACATGTATTATTTGTTTATATAAAAAATTACATGTATTCATTGTAGAAAAATGAAAAACCACAAAGAAATACCACTAACAAATTAGGAGGGGCACCTAGAGAGATGACCACAGTACATGAATGTGTATAGCACAATGCTTTGTTAGCAAGTTAGCTAGTGAGTAACCTTTCCTCTCTTCTTAAGTGAAGGGTTTATTAGTCTTATGTTGAAGGAAATGAAAAGAAAAGCTGCCAGGTATGAGCTACCAGTGAGAAATTCCTAAATCCTCCTGTTGTGCTTCCAAGATCAATTAGTTCCAGCCACTAAATGTAAAGAATGAGAAGGGTAAGATCAACTCGTTCTTGTTTAAGAGCCTTAAAGGAAGAATGACTGAACCCTGAGGGAAAAATAGGGGGGAATGGAAGGGGTTTAGGTTTTTAAAGCAGTCAGAAGAGCTCTGACCTGGTCATCAGTGAGACTGAATTTAGATCATTGCTCCTAACTACTATGTGGCCTTGGGCCAATTATCAACTGCACTGGGCACCAGTTTTCCCAATTATGAAATGCAAGAGTTGAGATAAGGGAGAGTGTGTAAGGTAGGAAAGAGATCACTAAAATGTCTAAGACATGGTTTCTCCTAATTAAATTGGAAAAATTGGCCTGAGAAAGAACTATATTTCCATATTGGGGGCAGAGATGGGGAACCTGCAGCCTTAAAGCCACATGTGGCCTTCTAGTTCCTTAAGTGTGGCCTTATGACTGAATCCAAATTTTACTGAACAAATTATTAAATGAGGTGCAGCAGAGAAAGATGAAGCATTTCTTGCCTCCTTTGATGCTTAAAAAAGAACACTCTTGAAATCAGAAGGCTGCAGCTTCCCCACAACTTAGTACAAAAAATATAAATTATCCCCTTAAAAATTTTAAAATGTTGATGAAATATTAAAACAAAAGTTCTTTGACTATATTGGGATAAGTATAATATCTTATTAAAATTTATTTTACCTGTTTCTTTTAAAAATTTGTAATGAGGCAACTAGAACATGTTAAATTACACATAATGGCTCACATGCTATTTCTATGGGACAGCACTGATCTTGGGTATGACATCAGGAATACATTTTGAGAAAATGTGCAATCACTAATCTCTACGTGGATGTGGAAGATGTTAAAATAATTATTATTTTTTTTGAGACAGAGTCTCACTCTGTTTCCCAGGCTACAGTGCCATGGCATCATGCCTAGCTTACAGCAACCTCAAACTCCTGGGCTCAAGCAATCCTTCTGCCTCAGCCTCCAAAGAAATTGGCCACCACGCCTGGCTAATTTTTTCTATTTTTAGTAGAGCTGGAGTCTCACTCTTGTTCAGACTGGTCTCGAACTCCTGACCTCACGTGATTCCCCCTGCCTCAGCTTCCCAGAGTGCTAGGATTACAGGCGTGAGCCACTGTGCCTGGCCAAGATGTTAAAATTCTAAGAATGGTCAATGAGTGTGCAAAGAAACCCAGATATTAAGTAGATAAGAGAAGATCAGGAAAATAGGAATGACTAAAATACTTGAAGGGAAATAATGATAATAGGTTTACAAACTACGTATGAACATGAACTTCCTCATGGCAAAAAGTAGTTTGGAGCTTGTCTGACTGTGGAGAAACAAGCCCGAGAGTCATGTCTTGTTTGTGGTGATGGATTCTTTGAACTGAGCTTTTCTGTAGACTGCTTGCACTCGCTTTAGGCAAAAACCGTAGGGATAGAAGAGGGGAAAGAAACAGGGAATGATTTACAAAACATGTTTATAGATTTTGTAGATTGGCCTTCCCAGAGGAAGGAGTTAATACATGTCAATAAATGATTGCAACAACTGTACTCTGATAAGCTTAGTGGCGTTTGCTAAATAGCAACTCTTCTTCCTGGTAAAATTTCCTTTACCTCATACAGATGAGTCATATTGACTTCCAGAAAATATTACAGTTACTGTAGGCTCAGTTCAATCCCGGTAATTAAATTCGGTGAGCCAAGTAAGGTCAGATTTCATGGTAACATGACAGGAGGGAGAATAAAACTCTAAAAGGACACTGAGAATGTCCTAAACCCCATATCCAATGGATTTTCACAGTCTTCAACCTTCTAAGCTTCAGAGCATCACTTGGCAGTATTAATCTTCCCTTTCACATTTTCTTCTCCATGCATGGCCTTCTGGTGATGTGCAGTCTGACCTGTCCTGGCGGGGAAGCAGTATTGATTGAAGAACAAAGGCTTGTGGGTTGTAGTGAAAGTTTGGGGTAATAGTTTATGTATAAGTGCATAGTAGGTTCTCGATAAATTACAGCTATTAGTATGTTTTATTACCTTTGACTGAATCTTTTCCTTCACTCCAGCCTTAAATTTAAGGTTTTTTTCTCTCCATATATTAAGGAATTGCATTTATTCTTTTGGTTTAGAACATTAGCTCTTTATTGACAGATGGCTGCAAAATGCCATGTCTGAACCTCTCTGTGAATGCACAGAATAAGCGTTGTTAATATTTTCTAGGCCTGGGCAGCTGTATAACACACAAAGGGTTCTTCCCCCCACATCTGTCTGCCTCCAAGAGCCCTGATATCAACGCACCTCTCAATTTTTGCCAGGTGCAGCATCACAGCCATGAGCCTGGGTCTTCTGCCTGTCCCTTCAGCCTTGGACACCCCCAGAGCTCTGTGAATACCGGCTGGGATGGAAGTAAATTTCAGCATGAGCTTAGTTTCCGTTCATGTGGGAGTCCCAGGAGACCACAGAAGTGCCATGATGAGGTTGTGATAACTTTCTGTGATTAGCACAAAAGGGAGAGAGATTGTGTTGACAAGCTTTAGCTGTGGGCCTTTGGGCAGGTCATGTCACCTGTCTGTCTCAGTTCCTTCGTTAGCGGGATGAGTGCTTCGGACTTGATCTCGCAAGTTTTCAGTACTGGGATACTGAGCTTCTTGAAAGCAATAATAGACATGTAGAGGATGGCAAGACTCACAATATTCACTCAGTTTTCAAATGAAGAAAGGCTGTTGAAGGCAGGCTAGTGGGAATGGATTGGTGTTTTCAAGAAAGGTCAGAATAAGGGTAAATTTCAATGGTGATAATATATCTACGCTGTGTGAGTAGAGCTTGCCATCTTGACAACCTCGTGTACTTGTTACTACTTTTGCTATTGAAATGCTTATTTATTCATCATTTTAATTATAAAAATCGTACTGATTTTTAATTCTGTAGATTATAAAATAAAAAGCTTTATTTGTTTTATATTAAGTAAATGTCCAATACGTGCCCATTGTGAAAGATTCAAACAATAGCAAAAATGAGAAGGTAGTAAAAATCACCCCAAATCCTGGTCACCCAGAAGCAATCATTTTGAAGTTTTGGTCAGTATAAATGCTATCTTATAACCTGTTTTTTAAAAAAACTCTTTAGTATATCATAGATATCTTTCTTTAGTAGTGCCTGCTGATTTGGAATAATCTTTTGTAATGGTTATATTCCATTGCCTGGTGGTTCTATAATATATTACCATTATATATTTATTTATTCTTTTCAAAGTGGACATTTAAGCTATTTCTAATTTTCTACTATCACAGAGAATCGTGATAAATGGCAAGCCAAACCAAAGCTTACAAATGTATTTAAATACATTCAGATTGAAAGAGACTTATTTTCTGAGTTAGGTAATTAAGAGGTATTCAGTAAATATACTTGGATAATCAGATTGTCTCTGCAATGCCCCAATTCCTGATTTGCAATAGATTAGTGCATTGTGACCATTATTTTCCTGGAGGGTGGAAACTTATACTTAATCACTGTAGCTAAAAATTAATTTCATGTTATTAGAGATGGGAAGGTAATATATTTTGCTGAAACTATTATAGTTATTTCTAATTAAATCATCACAGATGCACATAATAAAACATGTATTGGCTTCTTATCTCATTTGAATATGAAGGTTTATTGTCATTCATATTAAATGCTCTTCTTTTTACTTAAGTTAATAACTCAGTCTAACACTATCTCATCCTTGACTGTGGTTTTGCAGGGTTTGGCTAGAATAAATAACAACAGCAGTCAAACATTTCTGTGAACTTAAAAAGTTTAACTTAAAAAAATTCAAAATCCCAAGTAGATTAAAGGAACTTTATAGAGTAATTTTCAAAGGTTTGCTCTGGGAACGAATTTGTAGAATGTTTGCTCTTTTATCCTAGCACCTTCTACAGTGCCTGAGACATAGTGGGTACTCAGTAAATATTTGTTAAAGAAATGAATGAATGAATGAAGGTACTTTCAATTTGTGACTTAAATATTGGCAAATATCTGAACCAGCAGAGCCAATTATTTCTACAATTAAAATAATCTATATGGGTTACCATAGAATTGATTTTTCTATACTTAGAAATAAGGTGAGTATTTTCCACTAAAGATAACTCAATAGTCTTATTCTCAGTAACTGTGGTTTATGAAAGGGACTGACTGACCCCTGAGGGCCATCTCTAGCTTACTGCCTGTTTAGTACAGCCTGTGTCTAATAATGATTTTTAAAACATTTTTAAATGATTAAAAACAATCAAAAGAAGAATCACCTTTCATGATAGGTGAGAATTTCTTTTCTTTTCTTTTTTTAAACAGGATCTTGCTCTGTTGCACCGGCTTGAGTGCAGTGGCATCATCATAGCTCACTGCAACCACAAATTTCTGGGCTCAAGTGATCCTCTTGCTTCAGCCTCTGGAGTAGTTGGGACTACAGGCATATGCCAACAGGCTTGGTTAATTTTTTCTATTTTTTTGTAGAGATGGGATCTTGCTATGTTGCCCAGGCTGGTCTTGAGCTCCCGGCCTGAAGCAATTCTCTCACCTTGGCCTCCCAAAGTGCTAGGATTACAGGTATGAGCCACTGTACCCAGCCACATGACAGGTAAGAATTACAAAACATTGAAACTTACTGTCTGTAAAGAAAATTTCATTGGAACATTTCTACGCTCATTCTTTCATGTATCACTTATGGGTGCTTTTGTATTCTAAAGGGGGTGTTGAGCAGCAGTCCACAAAACCTAAAATGTTTACTATCTGGACTTTTACAAAGTTTTCCAACTCCCCGTTTAGACCCAAACCTGTATCTTGGGGGCAGGAATGCATATTGTTCTCCCGGTAGCAAGAATGCATTTCGGGTTACCAGCCTTACTGAATGCTAGAGTGACAGGCAATGGCGGCAAAGGCAAATCAAAACAGTTATGTCTATTTTGTTACCAACTTGAAAACAAAAAAGTGGTAGTATATGTCCTTTTTTTTTCTTTCATCATCTCTAATGAAAAGACCAATCTTATGCCATGCAAAGATGTTATTTGAAAACATGTCTATACAACAGAATCTCTAATGCCAGGGTTACTTAGAACCTCTGACAGTGGGCCCAGCAGTTCACCTGTGACACCTTTGGTCTCCCTGGTTTCCCTCCAGGTTGCTGTCTGCCCCATGGTTGTACAGGCTGGGGATACTAATGGCCAAACAGTTTAAGGCAGAATTTAAAAAATTGGTCTCTTTGGGACTTCTGTAGCAAAAGGAAGGGGTTTACAGGTACATATCTTCTATTCCTACCTCACAATCATTTTTAATGAAGACCATTTCAGGCTCCACTCAGTTTTAACTTTGTGTTGTTTGAATTTTTCACAATGAGCATGTGTTGAGCATTTATTTAATCCTAAATAAATAAATAAAGCTTTTAATTTTGTAATCTATAAAATTAAAAATCAGCAAGATGTTTATGATTAAAATGATCAATAATCATTTTAGTAGCAAAAGTAGTAACATTTGCTGTTGCCTATCATATTAGTCAATGTTCTCCAGAGAAACAGAACCAATAGGGTGTGTATGTGTATGCGTATGTGTATATCCACACACACACACACACACATATACATATAGGAATTTATGTATATAATTTAAATTATAGGAATTTAAAGCTACATAAAATTAAATCATAGGAATGTAAATTATATGCATTTTTAAAAATGAAAAAAAATTCTTTTCGGGAACTGGCTGATGAGGTCGTGGGGGCTGGCAAATGTGAAGCGTGCAGGGCAGGCCACAGGCTAGAAATTCCAGCAGGAGTTGTAGTCTTGAATCCAAAGGCAGTCTAGAGGCAGAATTCTCTCTCTTCCTGGGATGACTTCAGTCTTTTCTCTAAAGGCTTTCAACTCACATTACAGAGGGAAATCTGCTTCACTCAAAGTCTACTGATTTAAATGTTAATCACATCTCAAAGGTACCTTCACAGCAACATCTAGACTGGTGTGAGACCAAACAAGTGGATACCATAGCTTAGTTAGTTGACATATGATAGTAACCATCGCATCTATGTAAATGTACGTATGCAAACATATATGTAGATATAAAAGATAGGTGTATAAATAAATGTATGTATGACACATGTAACACCTTTTTCTTTGTTCAATGCTGTGAACTTCACTTTTAAGTTTAAGTGTAGCATGACTCTAAAATCACAGGAATTTAAAGCACTATTGCGATACCGAATTTAACTTCCCAGACCTTCTTTTATTTTGAATTTAACAAACTTGTCCAGATTCTATGAATTTATTATGGATATGCTACTGTGATAGGCAGAATAATGCCCCCAAAGATGTTCATTTCTAATTCTGCAGCCTGTGAATATGTTACCTTACATAGCAAGGGGGAATTCAGGTTGCAAATCAGCTGACCTTAAAACAGGGAGATTATCCTGTATTATCCAAGGGGGCCCATTGTGATCACAAGGGCCCTTACATGTGTAAGGAGGCGGCAGAAGAGGAAGCCAGGGTGATAAGATGTGCTGTGGACTGAATTTGTCCCTCTCAAATCTATAGGTTGCATCCCTAACCCACAATGGGATGGCTTTGGGACGTGGGGCGTTTGAGAGGTAATTAGGTTCAAATGAGCTCATGAGGGTGAGGCCCTCATGCTGGGATTAGTGCCCTTATTAGGCACCAGAGAGATGCCAGAGAGCTTGCTCTCTCTGTCTCTCCACCATGTGAAGACACAGTGAGAATGCTGCCATCTGCAAGCCACAAGGCTTGCCCACACCAGAACCTGACCATGCTGCCACCTTGATCTTAGACTTCCAGCCTTCAGAACTGTAAGAAAATAAATGTCAGTTGTTTAAACCACTCAATCTATGGTATTTTGTTATGAGAACCTGAGCTGACTAAGGATATGAGAAAGACTTGGCCCAATGTTGCAGCTTTGAAGATGAAGGAGGAGAACCACGAACCAAGGAAAGTGGTCAGTCTCTAGAAGCTGGAAAAGTCAAGGAAATAGATCATCTTTTAGATCTGCCAGAAAGAAAGACAACCCTGCTGACACCTTAAGTTTAGCCCTGTTTCATATTTTTCACCTAGAGAACTGTAAGATAATAAATTTGTGTTGTTTTAAGCCACTAAAGAGGATAATAATTTATTATAGCAACAATAGAAAATGAATTAAAGATATTAAAAATCAGATGGGTTGGCCAGGTATGGTGGCTCATGCTTGTGATCCTAGCACTCTAGGAGGCTAAGGCAGGAGGATCACTTGAGCTCAGGAGTTCAAGACCATCCTGACCAAAAGCAAGACCTGTCTCTATTAAAAACAGAAAAGTTAGCTGGTTATTATGGCGCTCGCCTGTAGTCTCAGCTATTTGGGAGGCTGAGGCAAGAGGATCCTCTATCCAGGAGGACAGAGTGAGACTCTGTCTAAAAAAATAAAAAAATAAAAACAAACAGATGAGCAAGGCTGAGCAAATTCAATAAATTCAAATATGCAAAAGTTCAAGCTACAGTTATTAAAACTAGGCATAAAAGTGCTTTAAAAATTTTGCTAGCAAATGTCTTGTACAAAACATCAAAAGCTGCAATAATTCTTTTCTTGCTGTTTGTATCAATTCAGGGCATTTATTTCAAACATTATTAAGAGAATCTCATTGGTGCTTATATTTTAGTATTATTGAATAATTTATAAGAATGAAATCAAGATTTAATTTGCAGCTAATTTTCACATGAAGATTTCAGAGCAATAAATTGACTGCTGTGATCTTTATATAATTAATCTTTTAAAAAGTTCTTACTTAGCCTTACTCCTAAAAACAGAAAATAATTGTAAAAAATTCAGTATTTGGTAACATTATAACAGCCATGCTTACTCCATGCTAAGGACATATTATTTTATTTAATTCTTCTAATCACCCAGTGAAATAGGGAATCTGTTCATTTTCTATAATGAACATTTTATTCTTTTATAATAAAGAAAGTGATTCATAGTGTTCAGAGTGGCAGTCTGAACCCAGGCAGGCTGACTCCTGAGACTGTGATTAAACCATTTAACTCACTGATGCACACAAGGTAACTAAATTTTGTCTGTAAGTGTAGCCTTAACATCCAGTAAAGTATAAAGATAAACAGAATTTTAAAAGGTGGGAGGGTGAGTTTTCAGCAGGATTCTGCAGTTATATATCTGTCTATCAATCAATCCACTGACCAATCTTTTCTGGTTTTGAGTTAAAGAAGATCTACAAAGACAGGGTTATAAATCATAAAGGAAGTAAACAAAGTCCTTCCTTTCCTCCTATAATCTCTTTTATCTTTTCCTATAGTAACCTTAAGAAAAGGGAATTTTCTCAAATTTAAAGTATGCTTTTATGACCTACCTCCTATCCTCCTGCCATCCAGGGTGAAGAAAGAAGTTTTTGGAGCTTGGCTATTGACCATAAGTTCTTTGTACTACCCTAAAAGAAGCAATGTGCATAATAGTGAGTCCATTAAGATAGAAACCAGAAGACATGGTTCAAATGCTGGCATGGATATAAAACCTAATCTAATCACTCTCAGTTTTCTTATCTAGAAAATGAATGTACTTATACCTACTTTTCTGGATTATTTTGAAGATGAAATAAAATTGCATATTTAGAGCATGTGTGTAGTGTAGGTGTTCAACATCGTTAGGGATATGGTTTTTTTTTTCCCGTTCTTTGCTCTCTCCTTCAAAATCTCTTAACTTTTCCCTTGTGTTCTAGACCTAGAGCTGTGACTCACTAGTTTTGTGGCCTAGGGAAAGTTCCTTAATCTTTGTGACCTCTTAATTTCCTTTATCTATAAAATAGGGAACAAAAAATATTGGTCTTGGCTGCTTCGAGCATTTCTTTTTCCTGTTTTCCTTCTCTTTCTTTTTTTTATTTTTTGTTCCGATCAAAAGAAACTCTGTCTGTGGGCTTGAAGACTAAATCATTATTTAGCTATAAATGACAATGCTAATACAGAACTTGGAATGTGTTATTAATTAGCAGCAAAAAATAGCACTTGCATTCTCATTGAGACATATGATATTCTTTTTAAAAAAATTTATTTATTTTTCTTTTTTAAAAAAATTCAGAATATTATGGGGGTAGAAACATTTTGGATATTAAATTTAAATTTCTTCTTGTCTTGCTCTTGCTTAAAACTCAGCAATGGCTTCTCATTGCCCTTGTGACAGAGTCTAAATTCCTTAACAAAGCCTTCACATGTGCCCTCCCTGTGTCTTCAGCCTAATCTGAAACTCCTTTTTCTCTACCACGTTCATTTTCTTTAAGTATTTCATAATAGACTATTAAGTTCCTTTCCATGCCAAAGTCTTTGCTTATGCTAAGAAACATTTTTCCTTTTCCTCCCTTCTGTCTTACTAACCTTTCAGCCTTCAAATCTCGACCTAAAACTCACTTCCTCTAGGAAGAATTCTGTCTTCCCCACAGTCTTCCAAGCAATTAGATCAGTTGCCATGTCATCAACACTTGATCCTTGCTCATTACTTTTTCCTGCTTGGCATTTGTCTCAGTGTCAATTAAATCCTCATTTGTGTAGTTATTTGTTTGATGTCCAATCCCTTGAAAGGTTGTAAGTCTTATTTACCACTGTCTCCCTAGTCCCAGGTACAGGCTTGGGATATATGATTTACTCAGTACATATGTATTGAATGAATAACAGGTGTTTTTGCAAATGATAACACTTAGACCTGGAGAGGTTAGGTAGTATACCCAAGCTCAAGCAGATGACCAGTAGCAAAGCCAGTCCTTGGATCTAAGTCCCCTGATGCCAAGACTCCTGCTTAAATATCTTCTTTTTTGTTTGTGAGTATAATTAACTTATATGAAAAGCCTAATAAAATTATAATTGAGATAGGTAACTTTTTAATATTTATTTTTAAGTTGACAAATAAAAATTATATATATTTATCCTGTATAACATGATTTTCTTTTCTTTGAGTCAGGGTCTTGCTCTGTCACCTAGGGTGGAGTATAGTGGCATGATCATAGCTCATGCAACCTTGAATTCCTAGGCTCAAGCCTCTTACCTTAGTCTCCTGAGTAGCTGAGACTACAGGCAAACACCACCACACCAAGCTAATTAAAAAAAAAAAAATTGTAAAGATGGGATCTTGCTATGTTGCTCAGGCTGGTTTTGAACTGCTGGCCTCAAGTGATCCTCCTGCCTTGACTTCCCAAAGTTCTGGGATTACAGGTATGAGCCACAGTGCCCGGCCTGATGTTTTGATATATGTGTACATTGTGGAATGGCCAAATCCAGCTAATTAGCATATATATTACCTCATATACAAGTATCATTTTTAAGCATTCCTTCTAAAATATTGTAGTAAGCAATCATCAGCTTGCATTTGAATATGCATAATCATCATCCTCGGAAATAGTAGTGCCCCTCTCAATTTCTGACCCAGCTTCTATGTTTCAGCTCTTACCCGATCAATTGTCACACAAGGACAAGTGTACTAGTTTTCTTGGGCTCCCATAACAAAGTACCAGGACTGGGTGGCTTAAACAACAGACATGTATTTTCTTATAATCCTGGAGGCTAGAAGTTTAAGATCAAGGTGTTGGCAGGTTGATTTCTGTTGAGGTCTCTCTCTTTGACTTGTGGCTGGCTGTTTTTCCTTTGTGTGATCACATGGTATTCCTTCCACGTGGATGCGTCCTAATCTCCTCTTACAATTCTGCCAGTCAGAGTGGATTAGGGTCTACCTACAAGATCTTGTTTTACCTTAATTACCTTTTTTTTTTTTTTTTTGAGACAGAGTCTCACTTTATTGCCCAGGCTAGAGTGAGTGCCATGGCGTCAGCCTAGCTCACAGCAACCTCAAACTCCTGGGCTCAAGCAATCCTGCTGCCTCAGCCTCCCAAGTAGCTGGGACTACAGGCATGTGCCACTATGCCCGGCTAATTTTTTTTTTTTCTATATATATTAGTTGGCCAATTAATTTCTTTCTATTTATAGTAGAGATGGGGTCTCGCTCTTGCTCAGGCTGGTCTCGA